>APFE030971450.1:46541-107987 GCA_000404065.3 Pinus taeda | reverse complement strand
TACTTGATGATCATTTGATGTTTATGGATCCAATTTGAAAATTTATGAAAAGTGGTCCTTGAAAGAAAAGAAGTAGGGGGTTTGTAGCTCCCTTCCAAGAGAGACTAGAAAACGAGAGAGAGTTGTAGCTCTCTGCAGGTTGCAGCCTGCGTACTGGTAAAGGACTGCACCAGTACAAGACCATTGTAAAAGGAGTTTCTAATTTGAAAGAAGATAGAGACATATTGCAGCAGATGGTTTTCACCCACATTGGGTTTCCACCTTATATCTGGTGTTCTTTGATGTGACTGTCTATTTTTCTTGTTCATGCTCATTGTTTTATGGTACTGGTATGCAAAAATAATTCAAAGTATAAATAAGAAAGATTTGGTAAAAGAATTAGATAATACTGATTCACCCCCCCCCCTCTCAGTATTATTGTCAACATTGTCTACCCTCATTTTAAGCATGGGAAGACTCTTTCACACGTTGATGCAACAAGCATATCTAAATTGATTGGGGTTAGTGGGTAACAACAACACAAATGACTTGTGGTTGATAGAAATATGAAGAGTGCTAATGGAGTTGTGTTGAAGACAAGGAAGAATTTGATTCATCTACCTAGATGCTTTTTGTTGTACATTTTTAGGATGTGTACAATCATAATATTGGATAACTTTTTTATTCATTGGTTTAGGGATGGAAGGTCATCAACTTGGTCAATTTTGTGTCCATTATGGGCCAAAGCTCGTACCAATAGGTGCTCATGATTTTGTTTTATATTTTAGTGTCTCATGGGAGCTTTAGCAAGTAAAAGTGCCTCTACGTCACTGTCATTGTCTTCTCCATGTTTAAATGCCCCATTACTTGACTATAATGTGCCTCTCGAATCATCTTGTCAGACTAGCCTAAATGAACACAAAGATGGCCCATGTGGCATATAATTCCATGCTAGAGGTAAAAGTATGAACTTTGTTTACCTATGACCAATGTTTGGTATATAGCATAGAAGTTAGATAATTGTCATATAAATTTGGCCACTTTACAATCTTATATCCACAATATAAGGTTAGTTGAGGCAACTTGCAACTTGATTAGTACTTTCCTAATTTCACTTGGTGTCTAGATGGAACTATTGAAGTTATGCAGACCACCTATATTAGAGGAAACTCTACAACTTGCCCTACATTAACATAAATTGTAGAGGCTTGCGGTTACTGTGGATATCTAGGGTATTTATGAATCATGTTGGGGAGGGTATCACTATAATACGCCATTAGATGTTCATTATGTCTGAACACTACAATAATGACATAAGTTGAGGATTTCAAATGATTGATGTCGATTTTATAGAAGGAGGACTTGTAGCATGCATAGGTGGTGCTTTACCTCCTAAAATGTTTTTTATCTTTACTTCGTGAAATTAAATTGATTTTGGATCCACCCCTAGTCACCTGGATCAAGGAACACGTAATACAAGATAACAACAAATTTGCAACACAAGTTGGGAAGCCTAGGAAGTCACAAATCTCCAAATTAGTGTTTTGGGATTCAAAAATATTGAATGACATGGAACTTGGCTAGATCAAAATGCACACCATGCTCATCAACTATATGCCTTGGATATTGATTTTTTGCATGTTGAGTATGCACTTCTATGAGTTGGCATATAGCTTGCATTGGCATAGGGTGTTGAAGATATGTTGAATATGCTTCATAATCTCTTCATAAATTTAATTTAAGAGGAGAATGTTTTCTAGGTATATAATCACAAAAGAATTAGTGAATGATCACAAAATATTATTCATCATCCTTATGAATGTTGTTGGTGCATTAATCAAGACCATAGGCAAGATGACCCACTCAAGGAGATCTTATTCCACCTAAAGGTTGTCTTCCACACATTAGTTGGCTCAATTAGCATTTGTTGATAGCCTAACATGAGTTCAATCTCACTAAAAGACTTGACACCTTTTATTTATAAGGTAAATCATCAATCCAGGGGATTGGATGTTGGTTCTCAACTCTAACATTATTCAAGGTTATGTGGTCAAAAAAGTAGTCACTACATGTTGTCCTTCTTTTTAACCAACATAATAGGGCTCATGTAGAGTAGGGAACTTGGTTGAATGCTACCCTTTTATGTCAACTCTCGAATTTGGTGTTTGACCTTCTGATTTTCTATAGGAGAGTGTTTGTATACAACGCCATTGGTATAAGGATATTCAGTGTCAAATCAAATGCATGCTTTACTCATGTCTCTATATTTTTCCTCTAGATGAGCTGCCTATATTTGTTGCTAACACAACCCATTCACCTACTTTGAGTGTCAAATCAAATTTCCTACATGCATACTTTTATTACATGAACACACCCACAATTTAATTAGACTTAATACAAAGACTCTTGCCCATTTGCTCAAGGCATCAATCCATATTCTGACTAGGAAATTAAACACACAAAATATAGATAAAAAGATATGAAGTAGTTTATATAACAATATATTTATGGATAATTTACACAACTTCTTGTAGGCTTGGCTCTCCCTTTTAGCTTGATTTAGAGCTATTTTTTCCGTGATTACCCCTAGGAGTTCTCTCTTCACTTGGGGATGTGCTCAAGACTTTGAATTCGACTCAAAATGATAGACAAGTATCCACAGTGATGCACTCTTACTATATGATAGGGTACTCACTATATCAACACTAGACTAGCGAAATCACCTACACAATCTAATTGCAAGGAGAAATTATACACAAATACAACACCTGCAAGAGCCTAACCCTAAAAACATTGGCAGGGAAAACTGAGAAAAAATGATAGTTCAAGTGTTAATTTTTGGTAGTAGTGGACAAATGTTATAGTCTCTATGGTGTCTATGAGGCTAAGGAACACAAGAGGATAATTATAACTAAGACCCAGAAAATATTTCCAAAGAAAATGCCTTAATTATATTAATGGGTCATTTATTAAATATTTTCCTCCTAAGTCTAACTCGGGAAACATGGTTAATTAAATAAAATTAATAGAGGTAAATCAATTTTTCTCTAGAGAGTTCCGAAAAAGTCACTTGAAGGAGTAAAGATGATCTTAGCCATCGATTATGATTAGATCGTGGTCATTGATTTTTCAACGAGAGATTATAAGAGAAAATCAAGGGGTCAATTGGAGACGCATCACAAGGAGTTTGAATTACCTAGTTGTAGTGATTAACAAGGGTGCACTTTGAGCAAGGGAAAAATGTGAGTTGAAAAAATAGGCCAAATTCACCTCCAAAGGGTGACATTTGTGTTTCCAAATTATTTTGTGAAGAGAAAAAAAAAAAATCCAGAGATTTTCTAGTGAGAGGCAAGTAGATTGTAATTCACAATTTTGTTGAAGAATTAACATTAAAACCCTTGTTTGCAGAACTAGTTTTCCCTTCGAGGTTTTTCTGGGACTGTTTGTCCAAAAATACTGGTGTCAATTATTTGTGTGTGCGTTATTTCTTAGTTCCAGTAATTATTTGTGAAATTTGCAATAGTGATTTAATTTTTATTTTTCATAATTAAATTTCTGAAGACAAAAAATCTCCAGTAGATAGAAGATTAAATTCCAATTTCTGGAATTAAGGAAATTTCACATGGTATCAAAGAAAACTAGTGTAGAGGGTTTGCATGAGTTAATCAATATAGGGAACAAGAAGGGAAATATTGAGGCCTTGTAACCCTGTTTATTTGCTCGAGATTTGTTTTTGGTTTCACTATATTTCCATATTTCAAAAGATGTTCGTAATAGGTTTGAGAAATCAGGACAAGTTGGATGGAGCCTCCAACTTTGATGTGTGGAAAGCCAAAATGACATTCTTACTGGATGAGTACATACCAAAAGAGTATGTCGAGAATGTTATTACCGTACCGATGGATCCATAGTATTTGGCCACCTACAAAATGGAGAATGCCAAAGCGAAGAGGATTATCCTTGATGGAGTCAAGGACCACATTGTTCTGCATATCGTAGAGAAGGACACAACAAAGTAGATGTGGGACGTGATTGTCAATATCTACCATAATTATATAGAGAATGAAAAGTTAATTCTTCGAGAAAAGCTCAGGACCATCAAGATGCATAAGGGTGAGGATGTTTTATTCTATCTCACCAGAGTTCAACTTGCTAGAGATGAATTGGCTGCAGTATAACAGTGAATGGAGTTTCCAAGGAATGGAGTATGTTCATCCAAGTTATTTCTGGGTGAGATAAACTTCTAGGATGGGATCACCTATGGAGTGACTTCACTTAGGAGGAACTTTAACTCAACTTGGTTAATGGCACCAATAGAAACAGTGGAAAGGCACTGAAGTTGGAGAAGAATCAGGAAAACACAGCCTGAGAAGGAAAAGGGAAGGTAAAGAAGGGTTCCAGTAAGGGATCAAGCTAGGAAGGTGATAACAAGAATAAAGACTCGAGTAAAATCAAGTTTTTCAATTGTAGTCAGCATGGTCACTATGTTAGCCAATGTCCTAAATGAAAGAAGGAAAAGAAGGGGAAGCATATAGTAGCTTTAACAAACATTAGTGAATTGTCTTCCAAGCCGGTTGACAAATTCACTCTCATAGCTTGCCTCTCTAGCTCCACGTCGATAGGAGTCTAGTATATCGAAGGTGGGGCAGCAACACATATGATAGGAGTTAGATATTATTTCTCTAGTTTCAAGGAAGAGGTGATGGACTTCTAGATACTGATTGGAAACACGATAAATGTACTCCAGTTGGGAGAGGTACCATCAACATTCAGAAGGAGTTAGGCAATAAAAAACAACATTACATATGTGTTGCATGTGCCGCATTTAGGAATGATCTTGATTTTAGTTTTTGCAATACAAAATAAGAGGCACAATGTCTACTTCGTGGGGTAGAAGGTGTACATCAAACACTAGATTTGGAATAAGGTCAAATAGATTGGGGTTCGAAGCAAAAAATTGTACAAGTTGCGGTTTGATTCTCCAAAGGCACTGATTAATAGCAGCAATAGTAGTGGCAAAGACTTGGGAGAACTATGGCATGGGAGGATGGGACACTTGCATCATGGAGCACTGAATTTTCTTAGAGGGATTGTGACAGGAGTTCTATAATTGAGAATAGAATATGACGGTGTGTGCAAGGTTGCATACTTGGGAAATTCACAACGGAAACATTCCCAAGGAGTGACAGTAGAGCCAGTGATGTGCTTCAACTGATACACTCAAGTATTTGTGGCCCATTGTCTACTAGATCTCTCTGGATTTATCAATATTTCATGACCTTCATCAATGACTTCTCTAGAAAAACCTAGATATATTTTTTGATGATGAAGGATGAGGTGTTCAGTCGCTTCCAAGAGTTTTAAGGCTCTTGTGGAGAACAAAATAGGTAAAAATATCAAGGTGCTTCGAACAAACAATGGAGGTGAGTATATAGATAAGGCCTTCATAGGGTTCTGTACGAAGGAGGGTATCAAGAGAGAGTGGAAAACTCCATACAATCCACATCAAAATGGGGTTGCAAAGTAAAAGAATTGGATGATAGTTGGGGCAGCGAGGACAATGTTATATGGCCAGGATATACCTAACTTTCTATGGGAAAAGGCATATAGCACAACAATGTACATAAAAAATAGGGTTCTTCACATATCATTGGGAGAATGACACCAGAGGAGGCCTTTACAGGGAAGAAGCCAGAGGTTGGGCGCTTCAGGATTTTTGGAAATATCATGTATTATCATGTACTAGATGACAAACACACCCAATTGGATCAGACTACAACAAAGGGTTATTTCATTGGTTACAATGAAACATCTAAGGCATACAGGATCTACATTCCTGGTAGAAAGAGGATCATCATGAGACAGGATGCGAAGTTTTAGGAGGGGAAATCCTTCAGGAGATCTTGTGAGTTGCCAACAAATGATTAGAGTGGGCGAGCGGAAGCTCCAAAGGTTGAGCAATAGTCATAGGAACAACAGAGCATAAGTACTATTATAGTATGAGCACTAGATCAGGTATAATAGGTATAGTGAGTTCACAACAAATAGAATAGCAGGGGCAAGAGCAGGAGAATGAAGCTCCAACCACCATCAGCGAAAGGTGTAGAGAGGTGCTTCAAACATTGAAGGATGCGTAGGAGTTTGTTGGAGTTCCTAGGGAGAGCATTAGAGAGAGAAAACAACTAGACAAGTACAAGGTGTTGGTGAAAGAGGTCATTGACAGAGAACCTTTCAGTTATCAAGAGGTTGCACAACATCAGGTGTGGTAGGATCAATGATGTTTGGGAGGTTGTGCCTAAACCAATGGATAGGTTAGTAGTTGGCTCTCAATGGATCTATAAGATTAAGTATGTTGCAGATGGAAGCATGGAGTAGTATAAGGCTAGGTTTGTGGCCAAGGGGTATGTGCATAAGGAAGGCATAGACTATGAGGATACCTTTTCTCAAATGGCCAAATACACTTCCATCAGGGTTGTGATATCTCTAGTAGCACAGATGGGATGACAGATTCACTAGATGGACGTCAATACAACTTTCTTGAACAGGGTGATAGAAGAGGAGGTGTATATAAAATAGTGAGAGGGATTTGAGACATTGGGGAGAGACATGCATGTTTGCAGGTTGAAGAGGGTGCTACAGATTTAAGCAAGGTCCCAGGGCATGGTATGGTTGAATTAACAACTACTTGTAGAAGATGGGCTTCGTGAGGAGCGAGGCAGTTTCCAACCTCTATTATCTAATTGTAGGAGGTGAGCCACTTATATTGATACTTTATGTGGATGATTTATTCTTGATGGGGTCATCATTGTTCATAGAGGACTATAAGAGGAACTTGGCAGCTGAGTTCGAGATGAAGGAACTGGGACTAATGCATTATTTTTAAGACTGGAGGCATGGAAAACATATGGGGAGATGTTCCTTGGGCAAGGGAGATATACTATGGAGATCCTCAAAAGGTTCAGGATGCAGGATTGTAGACAGATGCTTACGCCTATGAGGAAGATAGGCACATCAGAGAATGCAACAATGGACCCAATCTTGTATAGGAATCTCATTGAATCTCTCATGTATCTGGTCAACACAAGACCAAACATTTATTTTTCGCTCAACACTCTCAGTCAATTCAAGGTGGAGCCGAAGGGGGTACATTGAACAACAATGAGGCATGTATTAAGGTATCCACAAGATACAATTGAGTATGGTTTGAGATATACTCAAGGTGATGGTGTCAATTTGATGGGATCTATAGATGCAGATTGGGTAGATATTTTAGTGGGTCGGAAAAGCACCTCATGGTGTTGCTTTAATATTGGATCAAGGGTTGTCTCTTGATGTAGTAGGAAGCAGAAGTCCATGGAATTGGGTTTTGTAGAAGTTGGATACATGGCAGCAAGCATGACCACATGCGAAGCTATTTGGCTTTGAAAGATGCTAATGGGATTGTTTGGTCAGCCATTAGATTCTATCAGAACCTGTTGTGATAATCAGAGTTGCATCAAGCTCTCTGGGAATCTAGTCCTTCATGATAGGTCGAAGCATATCAACATCATATGCCACTTCATCAGAGATTACATACGAAGTGGATCATTTTGGCTACAATATGTTCCCACATATCAATAGGTTATAAATATTCTCATGAAGGCCTTCGGTAAGGAAAATTTTGTTTACTTCATGAATAAATTGGGAATAGTAGAGAACATCTTCCTCGCTAAGAGGGAGTGTTAGTTTTTGGTAGTAGAAGACGTGTTATAATATTTATGGTGTCTACGAGGCTAGGAACATATGAGGATAATTATCTCCAAGACCCAAGAAATATTTCCAAGGAAAATGTCTTAATTAGATTAATTAGCCAATTATTAAATATTTTCAAAGTCTAACTTAGGAAAATTGATTAATTAAATCAAATTAATTGAGGAAAATAGATTTTATCCTCTAGAGACTTCCAAAAAAGTCACTTGAAGGAATCAAAATGATCTTAACCTTCAATTTTGATTAGATCATGGTCGTTGATTTGTTAATGAGAGATTATAAGAGAAAATCCATGGGTCAGTTGGAGAGATATCACAAGGAATTCGAGTTACCCAATCACAGTGATTAGCAAGGGCGCAGTTTAAGCAAGGGAGACACCAACAAAAGGGTTTCAGTAGAGAAGATTGGGGAGAAAATTTCCAGAAGAATTTTCTCAGTAATTTCTAGTTTCCAGTGAGAGGAAGGAGATTGATTTCATCAGTAGAAGAGGAGGTTGAGTTCAATAGTGTGTGTAACTAGTTAGCCAATGCGAGTGACAGAGGAACCCGTTTCAGTTTCCAGTGCTAAAGCTATCACTCAGAGGTAGTTCCAATTAGTTAGATGAGGTGTTGGAGGCAATTTTGTTTGCAGAAGAATTTTCCCAAAGGCAGTGCAAATTTCTAGAGCAACTAGTGTGAGTTGCAGAGCTAATGTGAGTTGCCGAGAGAAGTACAAGTTACAAAAGGAGGCCCAATTCACCTACAGAGGGAGACATTTGTGTTTCCATATTAATTTTGTGAAGATAAAAATATTTGTTGGAACTTTTCCAATGAAAGGCAACCGAATTATAATTCTCAATTTTGCAAAAGAATTAATATTAATTCTTCATCTATAGAATTGCGCTTCGGGGTTTCTCTTGGGACAATTTGTCCAAATTTATTGGTGTCAATTATTCGTGTGTGTGCATTATTTCTTAGTCCCTGTAATAATTTCTGATTAAATTTTTGAAGACAAATAGTGATTAAATTTTTTAATACAAATAATCTTCAGCGGATATAATATTAAAGTCCAATGGTTGCAATTAACAATTTTAGATGAAGATCGCATCTCATTACAACTTAAATCCACATTGAAAGATCACCATGTCAATACCTTATTGGTCCCGAAAAATAGAATCAAATAAACCAGCCTAGATTCACCTTAACTCCATATCTACCAAATGCTAAGATGGATTTGTTGGAACTTTTCCAATGAAATGCAATGAGATTGTAATTCTCAATTTTGCAAAAGAAAATATTAAAACCCTCATCAATAGAACTGTGCTTCGGGATTTTTCTAGGACAATTTGTCCAAAATTAGTGGTGTCAATTATTTGTTTGTGCATTATTTCTCAATCCCTATAATTATTTGTGAAAATTGCAGAAGTGATTTAATCGTTATTTTTCATAATTAAAGTTTTGAAGACAAACAGAATCAAATAAACCAGCCTAGAGTCATCTTAACTCTAGATCTACCAAGAGCTAATAGAGATCAAATCTCTTTCCACTTTAAAAGAGGTTTGCATTTGAAGAGACTTGATCCCTCTTGGCGCTTGGTGGATCCAGAGTTAAGATGGATCTACCTTGGTTTTATTATTAATTATAATTATAATTATTAATTTTATCTATTTTATTTTATTTTTATGTAATTTGACCAAGTCAAAATATTTAGAGGACATTAAAATACATTTCCCTTTTTAATTTAATTTTAAAAAATGTTAAAAAATAAAATATTATAAAATATTTGCTTTTGAAATGATTTATGCTTTTTGGGCCTCCCCGTATTTATTAGTATGGCCCATGAGATTGTAATAAAACTTATTTACCAATTAATAAAATCCATAATAAAATAAGGGGAATATCCATGATTAAGAATTTAGTTATAATAAGTTTATTGTAACTATTAACTTTTTATATATGCTTATTAATTAGATTTAAATATGATAACAGAATAGTTATTCTATAGCACGACATTTCTCTATATTTTTTTTGTTTTCAGATTTAATTTAAAAAATATTATAACTAGCATTTGCATCCAATGTTGCAAAGGAAACGCCGTAAGGCATAAAGTGTGGAATAATATTGAAATGTGAATGGGCATTTTTGAAAGCAAGGGTCGATGATAATGAGTTTCAATTGAGGAAGCATGCCCAAAACCCTATTTGCGGGTTAAAGTGGCTTTGAAATGAAATAAAAATAGTCATCAACAACCATTGAAGTTGTTTAGACACTTTCGTATCTGGATAAAGATTGCCTAGTTGAAGGTGAAGGTAAACAAATGAATCCAAGTTCATACTCAGATTCTTGACTATTTCCTGAAGCATATCAAATTCAACCAGGACTGTATTTTAGGCATACCTTTGCAATGCAAGTTTATAAAAATTCATTGATCTGAAGGGTTACTCTGTTTGACTTTTAGCTAGTTCTCAAATTCCTTAACAAATTTCTAAGGCAAATAATCACAGCCTCCTCTGAACACCTTAAATATATTTTTAAAGTTGCTCATGGTACAGATTCTTAACTATTTCCTGAAGCAGATCAAATTCAACCAGGACTGTATTTTGGGCATACCTTTGTAATGCAAGTTCAGAAAAATTCGTTGATTTGAAGGGTTACTCTGTTTGGCTTTTAGATGGTCCTCAAATTCCTTAACAAATTCTGAGGCTCTGTAATAATCACAGCCTCTTTTTAACACCTTAAATATATTTTTAAAGATGGTCGTGGTACAAGAACCCCTATTCTCGTGAAGGCTCTTGGAATGGACTACAAGGTAAATCTGAAGTCTTCTCTGGAAATTTCTTGCACCCTCAAAGGACATGTCTGAAGTTTTGAATTTAAATGATTAAATGGGCTATACACTCTATTTGTCCTTCTTATACACAGTCTAATTTTAGTTGAGTTAACCTCATTTAAAGATATTGTTGGTAAAGGGCGCTACATGTGTAAAACTCTAAAGGCCTTTGATGTTACTGCTTCTTCATTCTGTATAAGAGGTATGTACGGTTCACCCTCCCTTGGGGGCAGTGTTCTGGAGGGTGCCCTGCTTCATTGGAACCAAGATCAACTGAATTAACCCTGAGCTTTGCTGGCTAAAACCCAAAAGCAAATTGAAATACATTCTATCTGCTTTTTACCTGTAATCTCATGATGAATCATGTGCTTGGTTTGACGATCCTCTATGTTGCTGAATAATAAGGAATTGTGTGTTATTTGAGGGTTGTCTAGTAGTATGATGATTGACTCATTTGCTTGTTTTCACGATCCTTTCTATTGCTAAATAATCGGGGCAACAGGCATTTCAGGGGGGGGGGAAGAGGGTGCAGGTAGAGGAATCAGTAATCTTTCCCTGGTCAACATTCCTATCATTGATATGACTGAAGATAGGCCTCTTAGAGAAAGCATGTCCGCATCGCTTTCGAAATGAATTTCATCTTATCAGTAAACATTAGAGGTCTGGGAGCATACCAAAAAATTTTGGCCTTAAAGAATTTCTTTATGTCGGAAAGTCCCAAAATCATGTTAATTCAAGAGACCATGCATGGAACATTTATAATAGTGTCTTATTTCAGGAAAATGTTTCCCCTTTGGCACATTTCTGTTGTAGAAGCTAACAGCCTATCTGGCGGTTTAGTGGTGCTATGGATCCACACTGGATCAGTCCAAAAGCTTATAGCTGCCGCACGGGCATTCTCATATCAACTCAAATAAGGGGGCATAAATGTCCTATTAATATTCTGAATAGATATGCTCCCTACAAGAACAGATTGTCTTTATGGGAAAGTCTCTTTGCTCCAGAAATTTTTGATGTTGAATTTTTATTGATTGCAGGTGACCTAAATATCACTCTTAATATGGACGAAATCTGGGGCATCAATAAGAAATAGGATCCTATTGCTTATAGAATTAAAAATGAGCTTCTAAGTAGAAATTTTGTTGACATTCTCCTGCCCAAATTGCTTCCTACATGGGAAAATGGAAGGGTCGAAAAGGCATATATTGCCAAGAGAATTGACAGATTTATCCTTCATGTTAGTCTAATTGACATTCTGGGCATTCCTTTTTCAACAATCGAGAATGTCTTCATTTCTGATCATAGACCGATTATCCTAAGATGGAGGGAAAAGGGCTTCAGAAAAGGCTACTCTTTTAAATTCAACAGGCAATGTTTAGAAGATCCTGAGTTTAATGACATCATTAAAAAATCTTGGAATGAGATGTCGTCCTCGAAATCTTTTCCTATTTTAATGACTTTTAGGGATAAGGTGGAATCAATTCGAAAAGTTGTAAAAGAGTGGCAGTTCCAAAAAAGGCAAGCGATTAAAAAAGACCTCCGGGAAATTCAAAAGGAGCTAGACAGTGTTGTGGAATCCATGGCTACTAATTACATATCCTTTGAAATGAGATGTCGAATAAAGGATCTTCAAAAGAAAAAATGAAGATTTTGGAACAAGAAGAAGCATTCTGGAGGTTAAAAGGCAGAGCGATGTGGATGAAAGAAGGAGACAGGAATTCAAAATTTTCCCATAATTTCGCCAACACTAGACGAGAAAAAATTCGATATGGAAAATCAATAATGGAAAAGGGGGCTTCCTATATTCCCAATAGGATATAACAAATGAGGTGGTGGAATTCTTCAACAATCAGTATAAAAGATCTAATGAATGCAAAATCCAAGATATTCTATGGGCAATTGATATGTTCCCACGGATGTTTGATGGCGATTTAAATGATCAAATCTTCAAGCCAGTTTCAGAGGAGGAGCTGCTCGCAACTATGAAATCTTTTAAAAGGGACAAGAGTCCCGGTCCAGATGGCTGGACGATAGATTTCTTCATTCACTTTTTTGATATTATCAAAGCTGATTTGTTGAGGATGGTAGAGGGTTCCAGAATGTCGAGTAGTATCAATCAAAAAATCTCCTCCACTAATATAACGCTCATTCCTAAAAAGGGGGATGCTCAATCTTTCAAGGATTTTAGGCCGATTTCGCTATGTAACATCTCCTTCAAGATTGTATCAAAGATCATAGCTGAGAGAATCAAAGGATTTTTTTCATAATTCCTATCAAAGGAACAACATGGTTTTCTAAAAGGAAGAAGCATTCACGATGCAGTGGCTAGTACTCAAGAAGGTCTATATGTTATTCATTCAAAAAAATGTGATGCGGTTATTCTCAAGATCAATCTCTGGAAGGCATACGACTACCTGGATTGGGGCTTCATCAGGTGTATGCTCGCAAAGATTGGGTTGAGATCCAACATGATCAACTGGAACATGGCCTGCGTTGAAATGGTGGACTATGCGATCATCATCAATGGGATTCCATCTCCTTTCTTCCGTGCGGCAAGGGGTCTTCGTCAAGGATGCCCCCTCTCCTCGCTTTTATTTATTCTGGAAATGAACACTCTTAGCCTGCATATCGATAATGCTGTCAAGGAAAACATGTGTCATCCCCTGGAAATCTGCATAAATATCTCAATCTCCCACAATTTATTTGTAGATGATATCATCTTATTTGGCTTGTTTTGCAGGTTCACCTGGATATGCTTCTATGAAATGATAAAAAATTTCCAAAAGGCTACGGGTTTGCAAGTTAACAATGAGAAGTCAACTATCTATCACAATGATATTAATCAGGATGATGTTGCATGGGTATATGATCTTTTTGGAATAAATGCGCAATCTATCATTTGTGGAATCAAATATTTGGGTTTTCAGATAAAAGCATATGGTTACTCAAAAACAGATTGTCAATGGATCCTGGATAGATTCTACAGGAGGATTTCAGCTTGGGAATTCAGATGCCTCTCTCTGGCGGGAAGAGTGATCCTGGCGCAATCAGTTTTAAATCAACTCACAGTTTACTGGGCACATTTATTTTTTCTTCCTGCGAGTATTATTAATAGCATGAATCGAGTAACAGCTAATTTCATTTGGGGTGGTCAAGCGACAAGGAGGAAATTCCATCTCTCAAAGCTATCCAATATCTCGTTGCCAAAGAGTATGGGAGGTTGGGGTTTTCTTGATATGCGCACCTTCGGAAAGGCTCTTTTATGCAAGTCGCTGTGGAGAGCTTTTCATGGTGAAGGTCCATGGAGTAACATTATTCAGTCGAAATACTTAGGAAGGAAGGAATTACCATTCTGGTTCAGAAAAGGAAAGATTGGCGCCTCATATGGTTCTTCAATCTGGCTCAGCCTTCGCAAGATTGAAAATTATTTTTTGAAGAACTTAATTTGGCGCTTTCAAACTGGTAGTAAGATCCTTATTGGAAAGGATCAGTTCCTACATGGCATTGAGGAGGTCAATGTACCTGAGTCTTTATTGAATTTCTTTCATAGAAGAGGTCATTTCTTTTGGGACAGTTTGATTGCTGGTTGGTAGGGATCCATTCCTCTGTGGAAGGATGCAGATGTTCTGGAAATGCCTCAGGCGATCGCTCTTCAATGGGAACGCATCAGGTCAGGCCTTAGAAACTGTGGCATTTTTCGTTCTGTGGATTCTAATTATCTTATCTGGAATCTTTCGAAAGAGATGAATATAGTACGAGTTAAAGATGTATATCAGCGTTCAAGTGGCTCAAAACTTAATGCGCGCAAGCCTGTTTTCCCTAGAATTTTCTGGAAGGATGGGTGCCCTTCAAAAATGATTTTATTTGCTTGGCTTACTTTCCACAACAAGAATTTAACCTGGGAAAATTTAATGAAAAGAGGATGGCACGGGCCAGGTCTTTGTTCTTTATGTAGGTCTGAGGGGGAAAGTAATGTTCACTGATTTTTAAAATGCAAAAAATCGCAACAAATATGGCAGGCTTTGGAGATCAGTTATGGAATTCAACATATGTCGCACGCTTCAATTACTGAAACATTTCTATGGTGCAGTGAGCAGAAGGAATCATGGAGAAGGATCCTTATCATTTCTTTGTGGAGCATTTGGAAGTGGCGTAACAACAATATTTTCAATGGCATCAAATCGTCTTTCTCGGAAATCTTATTTAAAATTGTCGCTTCCTTTGAAGCTTTTCTGCAGAAGCATCTCATACAAAAAAAGGATGCCTGTGCAGATCAATCAATGTAGCTTTCATCGTTCCCTAAGGCGTTCTTCGACGGTGCTGAACAGAAAGGCTCTTGTGGCTGCGGTGTTCACATTATGGTTAATAAAACACTCATTTTTCCATTCACTGGAATGGTGGGAAAGGCTCCAACAGTAAAGCGGAGGCAATGGCTCTCGTTGCACTGTTAAATTTTTATCTATTTCTTGATATTCAGCATATCTCGGTTTTTGGAGATTCGAAAGTTATGGTGGATTTCGTCTCAAGAAATAATCATATATTAATGCCTCACCTTGTCAGCTGGATGGATAGGATCAGTTTCTTTTGGGGTTGTTTGGTTGGAGGCTCAATTCACCATATGAGTAGGGATAAAAATTTGCAAGCTGACTCTCTGTAAAAAATGGGTCTTCAATCAGCCCCAGGTTTATGGTTTTTGCATGTCTTTTCTGAAGGGGAAATCTTTTTTATCCAAGAGTTTTCTCTCCCAAACTTCTAGGTTGTGTATGCTTGTTTCACAGGTTTCTTCTTGGCACATTATGGTTTTATGGTGTTGCTTCCTGATCTCTTCTCAGCAGATTCCTCTTCCTATGTTTTTCTCATGCTTATGGTTTGCATTAGCTAGTCGATTTCTATTTGATCTGCGCCCTCTATGATCTTGGATCTTTATATTGATGGGTATCTCCTAGATCTGTCTTTCCTAACAGGAATCTTTTTGTTTTCTGGAATATGCTTTTATGCTTATCTTTTTTGATCTAGTGCGATGGGTCATCTTCAGATGTAAACATATTGCCTTTTATATCTCTCATATAATATAATATCTAGCTTTTTTCGTCTTGAATAGAACAAAAAAACAAAAACAAAAAAACAAAAAAAAACAAAACAAAACAATGTATGCCATTCTCTGTGATAAGCAGACCATGAGGGGCATCCAATTACCCTCATAAGGGCATCCAATTACCCTCATAAAACAGAAGAGACCATGAGGGGCATCCAATTACCCTCATAAGGGCATCCAATTACCCTCATAAAACAGAAGAGAAACTTCTGGCTACAAACAATCTAACAGAAGAAGTTTGAAGAGAAAGAAACTTTCACCAAGAATATCAATGTGAAGCTAAATTCAATCAATTATTGCATTCAGAAAAGTTGTTGATAATAATATGCCAAAATTATAATAAGATCTAATTATTTCACCTGAAAAAAATGATCCATTTTGATTTGGATATATAGACTTGATGTTATGATGATAATATGCCAAAATTATAATAAGATCTAATTATTTCACCTGAAAAAAATGATCCATTTTGATTTGGATATATAGACTTGATGTTATGATGATTTCCTTTTCCTTTATCACAGACATTTATTTTGATTCCAGCATCGAGGAAAAAGTTTAAGATATCAAATGGTAACCTCATAATTTATGTAACAGGATTACATTTTAGAAAAGACTATGACTATAACAGGATTTTTATTGTTTTGTTAAAAATAGAGTTTTGGATAAAAAAATAAATCATTTTTGTGTACGCTGCAAGCTTCTTAAACTATAAATATGCATTTCCCGTTCGAGGAGGATACACATACACATAGGAACAATACCAAATTTGTTCACAGAAACTGATGCGGGAGAGAAATAAAGAATTATAATTTATAAGTGGCTTATCAAAGAACTGTGAAAATATCTTTGTTAGGAGAACAAACCCTCTTCTCTCAATTAAAATTAATATTGTAATTATAATTACTTCTAAAAATAATGACAACCCAAGCCACATATTCAAATTCCAAACAAAAATCCTCAACAACATGTTATTTGCATACTCTTCACCTACATAAGAAAATTATTTCCTTTCTAACATCCACATAATCTTAGCTTGGATGTCCTCCTCATTGGTATCCAAAGTTCTTCAATTACCTCCTTGATTTCTATTTTTGGTTGAATTTAATTTTTGTCAGTATCCTCAAGTTGTTGTATATCTTCCTCCTCCACCAGAATTGCAAATATTTTTCCCAATTCTGACTTGTATCTATTTTTCCTAAATCGCATTCTACTCCCTACAATTAGTTCGTCGGTTCTTCGTTATTTAAGCAACCAATTCTTCTTCCTCTAGCTCTGTTTTTGCAATCTGAATACACATTGTTTGTATTTATATCCTTCTCTCCAAAGGAGTTTAATTCTATAAATAATTCACCAAACCCACCTTGAATGGCTTCGTTATTTTCCATATTATCTTCACTGTTTACCTTCCCTAACAACCCTTCTTTTAAAATCACCATATTATCTCCATTCAAACTCTCCTACTCTATTATGAAATTTTTAATTAACAAAACATGTCCTTGGGAAAAACTGTTCCCTCTTCTTCACATGTATCGTCTTCATGGGGTTATATTAATTCATTAAAAACCCCTTGGCTAAATACATTATTTCCAAATTCCATAGACACATGTTTATTTATGACGTCTTTCATCTTCCATTTCTTTTAGAAGTCCCAACTCTTTATCTTCCATTACCACTTTACATAATTCTGTTTTATTTTTTACTCTTGCACAAAAGTTTTGGTTCTTCTGGTTTCTCATCCTAGGATTAGATGATGTCTTCTCATATTTTTCTAAATCAGAAATCAAAGAGGGTTCTCTTTCAGTCTTTCCTCTTATAGAAACTTCTCTACTCGCTTTGACATCTTCCAAAATAACAACCAAATTCTCACAAATATGTTCCACTTCAACATTGATCACTACCTGCCACACCTGCAAACACACAGATCATTAGATTAAAAAATATAGGTATTTTCTCTCTCTAAGGCCTTAGTTTCCTTTTCCTCCTGTAGACTGCTTATAAATTCTTCTTCAATATATCTAGTTTCTTCTCCGCCAAAGAACACATTTCTTTCAAAATCTGCTCCTCTAAGATCCTCCTTCATCATCTTATACTTCTTCTTTCTCATATCTGTTTGCAAAGAAGGCCATCTTACCTTCTTCTTTTGTAATATCCAACCATAACACTATTTCTTCTCCCATTCTTCATATTGTTGTTTCATTTTGTCAAATTATGCTCTCAATTCAGCCAACTCCCTCTTTCTTTCTTCTTCATTCATGCTTCTTTTCATGCCAACTGATTTTCCATTCATCTTTTTCTCTTTGTGACTCTCTCTTGAACCTTGTACATGACTATTATTATCCATATTTATCTACATTACTATTATTATCCATATATATCTTTCTTCTTTGTGAACTCTCTCGTTCACCTATGAGCTGCAAGAATCCTATCTCTCTATAACAAGTCTACAACTTTCCACCAGTACCAAGCCTTCCCTTGGTATTTTGTCTCTTTCTCTTGGCAATTCTACCCACACTCTCTTGTGGAATTTCTTCACAAATTCTCCCAATCTTTTGCTCGTTGGAATTTGTCCTCCTAGTTCTCTGCAATCGAACGTTTATCTTCTTCTTTCTTCTAAAACATGTATGCTTCTTAGCTTTCCAAGTTTTCCAACTTCTATATCTCTATCTGCTCACATCTCTTGAAAAGTCTACTCCTCGTTCCAACAATCTCATTTGCTGTTATTAAGTGATGTCACCATTTCACTTAAAATCTGCTAGTTGTTGCCTCTTCTTCTACCTATTGTTTCATTAGTGTATGGTTGTTCCTACTTGCACCATAACTCCTCGTAACTAATGTTATCCACGATCCTCCAATCAATTACTATAATATCTGTAGCAACATAAAAAAAAATTACTTTGGTCCACCTCTCTGAATTAACTCTTTTTCCAAATTATAATAAGTTTAATTGTAACTATATAAACTTTTTATATATGCTTATTAATTAGATTTAAATATGAAAAACAGAATAGTTATTTCTAATAGCACAGCATTCTCTAATTTTTTTTTGTTTTTAGATTTATTAAAAAATATTATAAAAATCAAATTAAAATAAAATATTAACATACAATCTTTCTTATATCATACTTAACAAATAACACATCTCCCTCATATTAACATACAATTTCCTAACTGACTAGTTACACACCTCCCTCGTATTAACTTACAATTTTCCGTACCTTTATAATTATCAATTCTCTTTTTCATGTACATTGGCAGACATTGGCAGCCACGGGAAAGGCAGTGGTCACTTTCTCGGAATTAGAGCTGGCTGCGCTTAGAAACAGATGGATGAAATTCTGTCTACGTACACAATCTACTTTGAAGGGTGCAAGGATACGATTTTAGCTTCAAAGAGATCTATGTTTCAAAAGAATTTGCATTGTATAAATCTCTCAGTGCAGTGCAAATAAGCACAACATTATTGATGAACTCTGTACAACTAGAGAACTGAATAAAAGGATATCCCAATAATGTGGTGCAAATAAGCACAACATTATTGATGAATTCAAATGCAGTTAGAGACAATTCTACAGAATTCTAATCTCCCAAAGGAGTCCCTTGCAGTGCCTTGAAGCTGCTCGAAAAAGACAGATTGATGGAATCTGGGTGGTGAAAAATGGCATTTCTTGGATTATTATCAAACCCAAAAACTTCCCGGACCCTTTTCCTCTGTAAGTGAGATGGGCTTTTGTGAGCTGCCTTTGGTTTTCTTTCTTTGTCGGCCTTCAACTTCAGATGGCTTCTGGGCATTGACTAGTCCATTGTTTTGCCTCTTCCTGACAACAGTTGTGACGACAAAACCCTGAGGCACTGTAAAAGGTGGCATCATGCACGTAGCTGAAGGCGGTAATCCAGTCTGAACATATCAACATCAAAGAATAAAACAGTTAGCATCACATTTCAGTCAACAGAAATAAAAACTGTGTTAAATAGATAGATAAAGATGTTTGCATGTAGTCTTACCATTTCAGGTGAGGTACACACATTTGATGACGAAAATAACTGCAGCCCAGTCAATTCATGTTTTGCAGTCCTGTCTTCAATAGGCAGTGCTTCAGTTGATTCTTTAGGTTCTCCGGAAATAGGAGGAGTTTCAGCACCACATTCTAGTGATACCCCTGGAGCTGCTTTGATTTTCTTATTCCAGTTGTCTTTAACATTAGATAGCTTCTGAGCACCAACAAGTCCATTATTTTCAAGAGGTCTCTTTTTGTTAGTTGGTTCAACACGTGTGACGAAGGACCCAGCAGGTACTGTGGAACCTCCCATTACCATAATAGCTGATGGTTGTAGTCCAGTCTAAACATCAACATAAGAGACTAAACAAGTTAGCATCCTATTCCAGTCAACAGACTTAAAGGCTGTGAGCCTGTGTTATACAGTTACATAAAAATATTTGCATTATGCAACATTGCATGAAATCTTACCATTATAGGCAAGGTACAGTTATATGTTGACAATGGTTGTTGCATGCCAGTCAATTCATATCTTGCAGGTTTGTCTTCAATAGCGAGTGCTTCAGTTAATTCTTTTGGCTCTGTGGGAATAGAAATGCTTTTAGCAGCAAATTCTGGTACTGATGGATCTGGTTTGACCTTCCTATTTCTACCGTTGTTAACTTTAGGTGGCTTCTGAGCACCAGTTAGTCCACTGTTTTCAAGACGTCTCTTCTTGTTGGCTGGTTCTACAGCAGGTGTGATCAAAGAACTATGAGGCACTTTGAAATGAGGCATTATCCTCTTAGGTGAAGACTGTCGTCCAATCTGAACATATAAAGATAAGAGAATAAAACAGTTAGCATCGCATTCCAGTCAACAGCATTAATAGTTGCATGAACAATTAGATAAATATGTTTTCACAAAGTCTCACCATTTCAGGCAAGGAACAAACACTTTTCGAAGACAACATTTGCATCCCAGTTAATTCATGTCTTCCAGACTTGTCTTCAATAGCTGGCGCTTCAATTGGTTCAATGGGTCCTCTGGAAATGATAATGCTTTTAGCACTGTATTCTGGGGATATCAATAGATCTGATTTGTTTTTCCTATTTTGGCCATTTTTAACTTTGGATCGCTTCTGAGCACTAACAAACCCATTTTTTTCAAGATCTCCATTTTTGTTAGCAAGTTCAGTAACAGGTGTGACAAATGAACTATGAGGCACTGCAACAGCTGGCATGATCCCCATAGGTGAATGTAGTGGTCTAGTCTGAAAATCACAAAGAGAGAATCAATTATCATCACATTCCAATCCTTGGAAATAAAGGTTGTGTTAAACAACTCGAAAAATATGTTTAGATTAAGTCTTACCATTTCAGGGGAGGTACAGTGAACTGTTGACATCAATGGCAATGCATGTATCCTAGTCAATTCACGCATTGCAGGCTCATCTTCAATAGCTAAAACTTCAGTTGGTTCTTTGGGTCTTCTGTAAACTGAATGAACATTAGCTCCATATTCTGGGAATACCAATGGATCTGTTGTTTTCTTGTGATTCTTTTCTGTAAACTTTTTGTATTTGCTCTGCAAAAATCTGGAATTCAAGCATCATTTATCATTTGATTAGAAAACATTTGAAAAATCTTAAATCAATGGTCAAAAGCAACATTTATGAAAGATTAAAGTTTCCCAACCACAAAAAAAAACTTTGATCAAGCATTGAAAAACATGATGTTCAAAGAAAATACTCAAGAAACTTTTATATTATACATCTTAGCAAGGTTCATAACAAAGGACATACAGAACTGTTATAACTTTTATTCCATAGTTAATGCACAAAATTATAAACTATATGAACACAATATTATTATTTACACTCCACCTAACATATTCGCAATATCATAACCTTTTCGCATAAAGGAACTTAAACCAATTGATATGCATCCAACCTATTTCATTCTCATTAAAATCAATTCACAATTTGATATAAAATGTATCGATTAACCATACTTAAAATTGTTCTTTTTTCAAAATTACCAGAACCCAATCAGGATCACACGTTTTGGTGTTATCATGGTAGGAAAAAAGACTCACTTATGCAATGCGAATTGCAGAGTCTAACATTCTTCCACAACAGGAAATGTATAGAAACATATGCACCCAACCAAATTCATACTTGCTGAAACCAATTCATACTGTGGTAGGAAGTAAAAGCTTGAGATTGCACATCACAAATATAAGGATAAAATCAAAACACAGGATTTGAGGATATTTGGGTATTAAAAAAGCCAACCTCTGCAATGTGAGAAGATTAACATTTTTTTAGCAACAACAAACTCCAACAATCCATTGTCCATTTGAGACTACCATATCATTTTTGTGAGATTGGGGGCATAGGTTTAATTCGGACATGAAACGACCAAGTTCTTCAAATTAGATATGACCAGCAAAAACTAAACATTCCAGCTACATCCCAAGTGACAAGTCTTTTGAACTTAAGCTACAGACTACAGATGTTAAGGACATAAATTTAACTACATAAGGTTACCTACATTTTGGTTGTTTTTGTGGTCTAATCTGGCTTGGTAGACATGGATCGACTATTGGTAAATATTTGATTCTCACAGTCAATGTACTTATAATTTTGTTTATATCGGTTCCACCGCCATGCGATAAACATTGAATCACACTATGCTGAAGAAGACAACACACAACACAGACACGCAAAATAAAGTGGATGGACAGGGTGGAGTACCAAAAGCCCATCAATCCACCACTGCATACATGCCCATGCATTGCATATTATGGTCTCAAATTCAAGGGGCACTCTTAAATCACCCTCTCTTAAAAGATCGACCTGTTACTGAAACAAAATGGGTTTGGCAGAGAGGACAATGATTAAGTAGTTCATTATGGTCTCAACTGCAAGGGGCACTCTTAAATCACCCTCTCCTAAAAGATCCCCTCTTCCAGAAACAAAATGGGTTTGGCAAAGAGGGCAATGCTAAAGTGGTTTGTTAGTTCATTTCTGCTTGCAACACTTAGATGTACAGGGGAATGGTAAAACTTAAAAGACTAAAAACCAAAATACTCCAAAACATAATGCTCCAAAATGAAACACAAAATTCAATCTATCATGATACTAACAGAAACCACAATTCCTAAACTAAAACAATTTTCAGTCACGAAAGAACAGAGAAACCACCCTAAAGAACATGGTTAAAACCCATATCCATTGATGTCCTGCACTATATCAATAAATTCTCCACACTTTAACAAAAATAGAAAACACAAGAAAAATACCATAAAAAAAAACCCACAAACCTGACAACTGCCTGCAACCACTTCTTCTTATCCTTGCTTTTCACCGATTTTCTTCTCATTTCCATAACATGCTGAAACACATTGAAAAGACCAAGAAAACAAATAAGTCACACATTGAAAAGACCAAAAACACAAACAAGTCACAAAACCATGTACAGAAGAAAACAGAAATCACATACTGCTGGTCTGGCTATGCGAGATTTGGGTTTTAGAACGGACACAATTGCTTAAATCCAAAATATGCATACCTTTTGGAGCTTCACATACTCTTCTTTCAGAGAAGCGTGTTTCATTTCCATTTTCTTCACCTCTTCTACCCACGTCATGCTGTCATTCTTACCCATGCGAGAATAATGATAATAATACAGAACCGGTAATTGGGCACTCACGAAGGCAGGGAGAGCCTTGAACTAGATTGCTGCTGCCTTCTGAGAGCACCGAGCTTACAGGTTACGCCAGACCAAAAGTATAAGAAGGCACCGAGCACGAAGGACACAGGCGCGATACCAGAAAAGCAGTTATGAGACGCCGTCAATTATAGAATTCTAGCATCCCATTGGAGGGTTTTTATAGCTGCGCCAATTGGCATTTGGTGCAGTCCTCCGTCCGAGGGAACCAGGGAATTTGAATATGGGTGTTTCACCTTAGTGGTTATCCGATTATGTGTAAGCTTCGTGACTTCAATTGTGAAAGGAAGGAGCCGCCGGATGGGAAGAACCCATATACCTCCGCGGGGATTAATTGCCGGAGCCGGAATCAATTTCCGGATTCTCACCTTGAATGGCCTGGGCAGCTGGTCGGCGTGGGGATACATTAGTTGGCTTCCTCGAAAAATAAGGAGGATGGCCATTGTCGATGCCGTGGAGGTGGTCATTGAACTTTTTAAAACGAGCTTGCATACAATACAGGAACAATTCAAGGGAACAACGGAGGAATTCAACGCCAGTTTGGCCATAATTAGGCCTCATGCATTGATATCTGGTAAGGTTTTTTTGGGGTTTGGGGTTTCCACCACAATATGGATAGCATTTGGTATTTGCCGGCAGGTCCGGGTGATTTAGTCCAGATAATTAAAGGGGCGGGATGATTTAGTTCAGATTATCATGGATACAGTCCATCGAACTTCACACTGAATTAATTTTTATGTTAATCTTGTAATAGTTTCTATATTATTACAAGTAACGCCTGTAATTTTGGCTTCAAATCGATAATTGGACACAACCCGTCAACTCAACTCTGGCCTCTATAGGTCGACTGGAAAGTAATTTTATAATGAAATTATTCAAACGGTTTACAATCTGAAAAAACAGAAACATTTATTTTGTTTTCATTTTTCGAATTTAGCAGAATTTCTTTTAATTAAATTTGAAAGGGCATTAGATTATTGATATTACTATTGTTTTAGTCACTGAATTATCATAGGTTATGGGTTTAATTACTGAATTAGGATAGGTTTTCTCAGTGTACAAAATTTGAGATAATTGATAAAATGTTATTCCATTTTAAAAAATATTTTTATTAGATTAAAAAATTAATTTTATATAATATGGTTGAGATTATAAAATGGGGATAAGTAATTAAATTTGATAATTATTTTGATTAATGCATAATTATTTTTAAAGGTAATTTTTTATAGGAGTAGTCTAATATATAGATGAAATGATTTGCTTTACAAAGTATTTTTCAGGTTGATTTATCAAAATTTGATAAAGATTTTAAAAATTTTGAATTTAAATTGTTTAATTGTAAAATTTAAGTTCCCTAAATATTTTTCAGGGTGTTGAATTCATTTATGCATTTAATAATGTATTTTAAATAACAAAAAATCACAATCTTTCTTGAGATTGTATTGCTGGATTCTAGCAAAAAAATGTCATTTCATCTATAAGTTAGACTAAGCATTTTTTTTCAATTATCTCTTCATTTTCTTTACTTAACAAATTTATTTATTGATGTATGGTAATATTACAAAATGTTAATTATTTTTTCATTTCCCTTGCATTTAACAAAATAGTATATTTTATTGAGTGAATTAATAATATAATATTTTCTTGTACTCTTACTAAAAATTGGTTGCAATTTGTTATAATTGGGATGGATGTAGTTTAGAAAACATTTGTGGTGGCTAGGGTTTTTCCCTAACCAACCGATCTATGCTTAGATCTCATGGATCTCTTTGCAGATTTCTACTGCAATTCGGACAATGTCAAATCTTAGTGATCTGGTAAAGAAGACAATATCTTTTGAACAAATGGTTGTGGGTCCAACAAACTTTTCTTTGGTTTCATATAGTGCCATGTTGAAATCAGGATTTGTTCTTCTGGTAGTTCATTAAGATCCTTCCCTCCATGTTCCTTTGGAGAAGGAAGCTTTCAGTTGTGGAAAATATTTTTCTGAGCAAGGTTTGGTCTGCAGGTTTAATGGGTTTTGGCCATGGCTGACTAATCTACACAAATGGATCTTTGAGACACGAAAACTTCTCTTGACAGATGATCTAAATATTTATCCTATGGCATGGGGTTTTTTGTTGTTGTTGTTTTTGACAATAGTGAGGACAAGAAGGTCATTTGTGAATCTAGGTTGTGGTTTTGGGGTAGCGTTGGTATCTTCATGCAGTCCTTGTCTCCCACCATTGATATGGTTACAACATCATTCACCACTGCTCTGGTTTGGGTAAGGCTTCTTAATCTTACCCTGCATCTTTGGAATCTCCCATTGTTATCCTTTATTGGGAATGCATTATGAAAGTTTTATTGTCGCGGCCCAAAAACTTAAATTTTTTATAAGACTACTTAATATGCTCTAATATGTGTGGTGATGGACTTCAATAAGGGTTTTTCCATTGAGATTAATCTGATGGCTAGAAACTATGTCTGGGTCCAAAAACTCAACTATGAAAATGTTTCATTCTAGTGCAACGCGTATTATAAAAAAAGACATGTAATCAAAAATTGCCCCAAAGTGTTTGCAAAAAAAAAAAAAACCGAAGGCCCAAATGGTGGGAAGGAGCTCAAGGTAATTACCATATGATATACAAAGAAGAAGAGTCTCAAGATAAGAAAGAATTGAAAGTTAAATAAGAAGTGAATACTGTCAAAGAAAATGCACTAGAGGCAACAAAAACTAGTCAGGAAAAAATGCATGCTAGTGAGGATTCTACAAACTTAGTGAAAGTGGAAGAGAAACAAGTCTTCATGGAAAACAAATCCCCTCCTAATTTCACAAGTAAATATGGAAATGCGACTTATCTGGAAATTAAGTGGATGAGGAAGAATTCAAGAATAATAATGCTCACTTGTCGAAGAATGATCATTGGAATTAGCAAAACACATGTTAGATTCAAGTTGGAAAGAAGGAAAAAGTATTTCTTCAAGGAAAACAAGAAGTCAGACTAAATCAAATCAAATATAGTGAAAAATGGAATGTAAATGTGTTTGGATATTGGGGTTTTTTTCGAAAAAAAAATTAGCTAGAAAGGGACTAAAATTTTTGTATCAAGGGGTACTCACTTGAGGGTTTGGATTGAGCCTTAGTGCTGAATCCCAAACCTGAAACAGAGTTTGGAATATGTAAAGGTTATGGCCTTGTAACCAAATTAATCATTAATACAAATCTCTACCCATTTCTTTAAAAATATATATATATAGTATTTTCTTAGGCCTAGAGTATGCCCTCAAACAACTTCTACTTAGCTAAGAGCTTGTCTTCCATGGATGTAATAAAACAGGTTAGCAACCCAAGACCTAGAGTCATCTGGCAAGAGTGAAAACCTAACCCTTTACGGATCACCATTGGGTCACCAGGTGGCATGATTTTCATTGAATAATGGTGACGAGTCAGCCTGCATTTGCGGATAGCAACCAAAGATGGTTGTCCTCACTGTTGGTTTGACAACTAAGTTATGATCATTTTTCCATTATAAAGAAACTATAGTATTTTCTTTAAAAAAAAACAAAAAAAACAAAAATTATAATTAAAAATAAATAAATCTTTGGAACCCTTAATTTATTAAAAGCATACCCCTTTGATGTATCATTTTAATATGTCAAAAACATACTACTTTGAATGCATCATCCTAATTTGTCAAAAGCATGCTCCTTTGCACTTAAATTATAGGTAATGTGCATTAGTGCTTCATTTTTCACAATGTTAAGAGGTACAACTGAGTTGTGTAAGTGAATTAATTACAAACAAAATGCTATGAAAGATTAAATTTGATTGAATTATGGGTAGTACAAGTAATTGGTGGTAAGCGGTGTAAAAAAATTGTGTTAGTTGACATTGGTGATGGAGAAAAAGAACATTATCCTTCCCACGTAATGCATCAATTCATGTCGGTGACACATTGAGCTCTTAATGAGTATATCATTGTATTGACCTTTGGCCCTAAAAATTCTGATTTACCCGAACACCATCATCAAAATTAGGGAAAGTCCCTTATAGGTTTCCCAATATATGTGTTTCATGAAGAAAAGTAAAATAAAAATAAATAAAAATATCATACATAAAGTTGTACAACATATTAGCAAGTATCATGAGTAAAATGTTATTTTTTTAGATGTATCACTCACAAAATGTCGTTTTTGTGGTATCTTCCAATTTATATGCATATAATATTTTACATTATTTTGATATCCCCAATAAATTATACAAGTATAAAGACACGGATAATAATATACCCATATTCATGTAGACATAATTAATATTCAACAACATGTAGAAAAGAGTGATCTTCTAGATTCATAATTTGGAAGGTCCTCTCCCAACTCAAAGTCACACACATATTTTCCCCATGATATATCTTATGTCGTATATGATGCTTAGGGTGTGTTATCATGTATTAGGGCCATGGGTTCCACATGTTGGCATTTGTATGTAATTTTATGTAATTTGTTGTTTACACTAGCGCTAATTAGCCATTGTCGAGACCCTTGCAATTGCTTTTCATGTTGTTGAAATTAAGGCTTATATATAGTGCTAGAGTTTGGTCGTTGCTATTAAATTTTTTTTAGTGAATGATGTGAGATATTTTGTCAGGCTAGGTATTGGTAACTCCACGAATGATGCATTTTATTCAGAAAAGCATTAATATATATAAGGAGAGGGAGACTATTGGAATTCATATTACAATGTCTCTTCATCTTCTCATTTTTTGTATTTATGATATTTACAATATTTTCCTAATCCTTAAAGATTAGGTGTCAACATTTCCCCCCTTAATCTGAAGGGATGTTGGTGAGTCCAAGCATAATTGTAAATCTTTCAAAATTATCTCTTCCAAGTGCTTTGGTGAATATGTTTGCAATCTGTTCATTTATGGAACAATGGCATAATTGAATAGTCTTGGCCTCAACATGGTGCTAACTCCAATGATAGTTTGTATTGATATGGTTGGTTCGATCATGGAACTTTGGATTCTTGGCCAATTTCATTGCAGAAGTATTGTCAATCAAAAGAGGAGTAAAATGTACTTTTTTCTCTTGCAAATATTCAAGAATTTTTTCTGATCCACACAATTTCCTTCGTTGCTTTTGTAGATGCCACATATTCTGCCTCTGTTGTGGAATATGTTGGAACTTATTGTTTGTGTGACCTCCAAGAGACAACTCTTGATCTAAGACTCATAACATAACCTGAAGTAGATACTCCATTTTCTTTATCTCCATCAAAATCTGAATCAGAGTATACAATCAAGCTGAAGTCATCCACTTGTGTATACTTGAGTCGAAAATCTTGATTTCCCTTCAAGTACCTTAGAACTCTTTCTGTAAAACACCAGTGACCCTCACAAGGCTTTTGCATAAACCTAGAAAGGATTCCAACAACAAATGAAATGTCTGGTATGGTAGTAGTTAGATAGTTAAGACTTCCTACGAGTTGTATGTACTTTGTTGCATCTCGAAATTCATTTCCTTTTTTGGATGCGAGATTTAAATTTTATTCCATTGGAGTGGTCAAAGGATTGCACTCATACATGCCAAATTTGTGTGAAAAATTCTGAATCTAACACATCAGAAACCCCTATTATAATATCTGGTTTATTATCTCCTACTTGTCTTTTACATTAACAAGTTATTTATATGCATAAATATCGAAATAAATACAATTGCAGCATTCACAAATATACAAATCAACAAGTGAAATAAACTGAGACAACACAAGGGACTATTATTTTTGGACACTCGTCCCCAGAAAAACCCAATGCGGGAAAACCAGTGCAGTGGATATGAGGGTTTTATTATTATGCAGTTTTCTGAATACAACTAGGGTGCCAGAAATGGCTCACCCTTCAGAGATTATCCTCGGTAGAAGTACCTTGCTCCAGAGATAGATATTCCATCTAATTCAACAACTGGACGATTGGCCCCAAAGTGACTTCGATTGTTCCTTAGCTGGATAGCGAAAGCTACTCCAAGTTATCTTCTGGAACTATGTCACTCTCTACGGCTTTGTGTCTACCTCTCAGCTCCCAGTCTATCCCATAGAAACACCACAGCATAGCTCCTTCAACCCAACATTATCTCTGCTAACCTCTGCGTTTGCCTACATTAGCTTCTTGGCCTCCTACATCCTTTGTGCTAGCCCTCTAAGCCTCTGTGTTAGCTCTGGCTGCCTCTACGTCAGCTCTGGCTGCTTCTGCATCATCCAAGCTACCTCTGTGTTGTCTCTCCAACACTTTCTCTGCCTCTCTGCTATGTATTCTCTCCCTCCTGCCGAATTTCCCCTCTATGCAATAGATCACTAACTCGATTTCTCAACAAACCCTGCCCCAGAAAATCGAATTGATTAATCAACTTGGTGTGTCTCCAACTAACCCTCAAACCTCCTCTTATACTTTTTATGTTGATGATTCAATGACTGAGATTAAGTCCCTAATCAATGGCTAAGATTAGATTTGGCTTGATCCTCTTTATTTAGAACTTTCTCACCCATTTTATATTAATACACATTAATATTTTAATTTTCCTAAGCTTAGACTTAGGAACCCCATTAAAAATATTATTTATTTTAATATCCCTCCATCCATGTGTAATTTCCCCAAATGATTTCTGGGCCTTGGAGATCTCATGTGCATTAGCCTCTCCACCAAATTTCATGGCTAGAGCACATCCTATGCTACAAAAAATCAACACTCCCTCTTAGCGAGGAATGTGCTCTAGAATGCCTCACCATAGAAGCATCACACTGATCTTCTGCATCGGTACCTGTGATGATGCTTGGCCTTCTGCCTTACATCCCCTGCACTGTTGCTTCCTATACTGTTGCCCATGACATTGCCACTGCCACTGCCACATCTAACTGCAGCTCCCTCTCAACATCTTGCATCATGCTGCCCATAGCACTATCACTGCTAACTGCTACACTACAACTCAATTACCGAGAAGTAAGTAACTCACTTCTCCCAAATACTAACATCTCAGTTAGTTTAGAAGCCTCGTGATGTTGAAGTCACCTCTGCTGCTATTCTATGCTCCCTCTACTTCCATTGTGCTGCCGCAACCTCTTATGTGCCTCTTGCACTGCTGCAACCTCCATTTTCACTGCTACAGACTTCTACACTCAAGCAATGCGTTGTCGCTCCATCACACCTTTCTCCACCCAACACCTGTCATCATGCTACCGTCTTTAAGGGCTCCTGTAGCCGGATGTGATCCAAGAGTTTGGGCACCTCAAGGATCATGCCCCTAGCATGTTTTCCTCTTGACTACAACTTGATGTCTCCCCACCTCTTCTCTAGAGGAGCATGAGCACTTATGGCACAATCGTCATCAGTCTCGACCTATTTCTCCACCTTATCTGGAGCTTCCTTTGAATCAAAAGCTTATCCCTTGCCTTTCTTCTTGGGGCACTAAGATGAATAATGTCCTAGATCCCCACAGTTGAAGCACTTGATCTTGGAGATGTCCTTCTTCTTCCTCTTCCCTTGTTGTCCCGCAGATGCTAGAGCTACATCCTCCTCCTCCTCTTTCTTGACTTGAACTCCCTTACCACTACTCCCTGCCTTGGTCAACCTCCTGATCTCTTCCTGTCGAAGAGCTATCCACATCTCTTCCCAACTAAGGAGAGTCTCTCTGCCCAAGATGCTTTGGACAAACATTTTCCAATCCTCAGAGACTGCATTTAGAGAAGTCCTAGCCATAAACTCTAGATCTAGTGTAGATCCCGCGAAAGTAAGCTAGTTGCAAATTCCTTGCAAAATAAGGAGGAATTAATCTATCTCCTCTCCTTTCTTCGTGTGATATGACCTCATCTGATTCTCCAATAGCATCTTCCGCTGCACAAAAGAGCCCTGGTATAAGGTGGTCAGGGCCTCCCACATCTCCCTTGTTGTGTTCTTCTCAACAATATGTGGTATGACATGATCTTTGAGCCCATCTAGGATCATGCATTTCACCTTCGCCTCGACCTCCTCAAACTTCTCATTAGCAATTGGGTCAATTGGGATAGCTATGGTTTTCAAGGCATGGTCCTTGATGCACAATGTTTATCTAGGATTGCGAGGACCAAATGACAAAATTGGAAGCCTTGTCCAATATGTCTCAATCCCTCAATCTGTTCACTACCATCTATTCTCCTCTTCTAAACTCCCTTTGAGTGCTTGGGTTGAATCTGCTCCTCCTGGCCACAACGTCGATCCTTCTTGGCTGAGAAAGATGACTGGGCACTTCATAGGCATGATCTTCCCCTCTTTGCCTCTGCACTGGTTCCTCTTCTGGCTCGAAATGCTAACGTAGGCTATGCATGAGCCTCTGCATCACCCTTTCCTCTTGCCGCTTCAGCTCTAAAACAATGTTGTCTCTTGGGACAACTGCTTCTGCTGCAAAATTTTCAGATTTCTCCTACTGGCATCTTCATTCCTCCTATGATCTACAATTTCTCTTATACCATGTGAAAAATTCTGAATCTAACACATCAGAAACCCCCTACTATAATATCTGGTTTATTATCTCCTACTTGTCTTTTACATTACCAAGTTGTTTATATGCATAAATATCAAAATAAACACAATTGTAGCCTTCACAAATATACATATCAACAATTGAAATAAATTGAGACAACACAAGGGACACCGTTATTTTTGGACAATCGTCCCCAGAAAAACCCAATGCGGGAAAACTGGTGCAACAGATATGAGGGTTTTATTATTATGTAGATTTCTGAATACAACTAGGGTGCCAGAAATGGGTCACCCTTCAGATATTATCCTTGGCAGAAGTACCTTGCTCTGGAGACAGATATTTTGGCTAATTCAGCAACCAGATGATTGGCCCCATAGTGACTTCGATTGTTCCTTAGTTGGACACCTAAAGCTACTCCAAGCTATCTTCTGGAACTGCATCACCCTCCAAGGATTGCGTCACCCTCTATGTCTTTGTGTCTACCTCTAAGATCTCAATCTATCCCACAGAAACACTGCAGCGCAAGTCCTTCATCCCAACATCAGCTCTGCTAGCCTCTACATCTGCCCGCATTAGCTTCTCGACCTCCTGTGTCCTCTGCTCTGGCCTTCTAAGCCTCTGCATCAACCCAGGATGCCTCTACACTGTCTCTCCAGCATTTTCTCTGCCTCTCTGCTATGCATTCTCAACCTCCTACCGAGATTCCCCTCTCTGCAATATATCACTAACTCGATTTCTCAGCAAAACCTGCCCCAAAAAATCGAGTTGACTGATCAACTTAGTGTGTCTCCAACTAACCCTCAAGCCTCCTCTTATACTTTTCATGTTGATGATTAAACGGCCGAGATTAAGTCCCTAATTAACGCCTAAGATTAGATTTGTCTTGATCCTCATTATTTATAACTTTCTCACTCATTTTATATTAATACACATTAATATTTTAATTTTCCTAAGTTTAGACTTTGGAACCCCATTAAAATATTAATTATTTTAATATCTCTCCATCCGGATGGAATTTCCCCAAACGATTTCTGGGTCTTGGATATCTCATATGCCTTAGCGCCTACACCAAATTTCATGGCTAGAGAACATCCACTGCTACCAAAAATCAACAATTTGTTCATCAAATCTCTAATGTACTTCTTTTGAGAGAGGAATTTAAACTTCTGATGTTGATTTACTTCAATACTAGGTAGTAGTGAACATATCCAAAATATATCATCTCATGAAAACCTTTCCTCAATTAATTCTTTATGGATGCAATGTAATTTTAAATGTTCCCTGTCATCAACAGATCATCTACATACACCACAAGATATAAAATAGTTTTGCCAATTTTCTTAACAAATAAAGTTGCAACATCAAGATCATAGTGTTTGAAATTTAGTTTCAAAATGTGCTTAGTCAATTCTCGTACTAGGCTCGCGATGCTTGTTTGAGGCCATATAAGGATTTGATAAGCTTACATACTTTGTGTTGGCTTGAGGGGGCTTGACCTAGGTTCAACATTAATTAGCCAAACATATCCCTACACTACTGGCCCTTTCGACATCAACCCGCGGAGCGCAGACCGAAGTCTCACTCGAAGCAGTATGGGGGGATGCTCGAACCAAGTTTCCGCACCCTGAGATGGTTGTGAGTTCATTTGTTTCCCTCTATCCCTGCCTTCGCGCAAGTCGCTTCGCTCTAGGGCTTGCAAGACGAGCCCTTTATCTATCCTTTAATACCTCTACAAAAGGGTATGATTGACCTTCGCGCAGTCGTAGCCTACTGCTCAGGTATTTTCACGTTGCTACAGTAGTGAGCTGTGCAGATTCCCCACTTACTCTAAGTGACTTACTTATCTTATCAAATAATTGTAATTAACACCGCATAAACAGATAATCATAAATGCGTTCAATTATTCAACGTAATTGCATTCATCCACGCATCATATAAGCATAATAAAGGAAAATCATATATAACATATCAAGATGCATTAACAGAACAGAGACACATAAATTACATAACATCTCTCTTTATTAATATCTTCCAAGTGTTTACAAATTCTGTCCACCTTGCGCACACAGCTACAGGGGTCTGCGCACTTAGCTATGGACTTCTACCCTAGGCCTCTACGCACTTAGCTGCAGATCCTCTACCTACGCTACAACCCTAGACTTATACTTCTTACTTGAAAGCTACGACTCTTTTACATTATTCATCATTGTATATCTCTCAAACTACTTAGAGCTTAGCTCTTTTTATATAATCCCATGGTCTGTGGACCAAGGGTAGAACTCTTACAACCGACTTTACTTTACAAAACTAAGGGCAGACTACCCTTTATGACACATAACACCTTCACGCTCCATGACCACAAAATCTGGAGACTTTACCATTTTACTACGAAATTTAACTCAAACATGGGCTTTTAGCCCCAAAATTGCCCTTGGGGGATCCCGCTCCCAACAGGCCCCCAACACAAACATCGTGACTCGCCCTCAAGTCACTCGGTAGTCGCGAAGATATTTGTGTGAAGCCCATCCAACTCAACTCGTATGACCTCTACCTTAGCCGTGCATTGAGATGTCGCCTGCTTCGCATCTTCCATTGTCTTCTCGGTCACTGCTCCTGCGCTATCAGCTTGAAGCTTTTGTTGTGTCGCTTGCAGAGTCGCAAGCTCGCCTTCAATATTTCCTATGACTGTGTAATCTTTTTCCAACCAAGGCTTTAGTCACTCCTTTAGCACTACTTCCTTGTGCAGCGCTGCGTCCACTTGGCTCTTCAGCTACTTGGTCTCCTGCAGCCTGGCTAGCCTCTATGTCAGCGCGATGGTTCGCAATGTGCCCTTGAATTCATCATAGTGCTGTTGTAGCACGCACACTTCTGTCTCCAACCTTTGTACATTTGGGTCCTCCTGCAAGCTTGTCAGGACCTCAAATGATTGCTCAAACAACTGCGTGCAATATGCTACTACACTTTCCACTGCCGTGACTGCCTCTGTGATAGTGGTCACTCACTGTTCCTTTACTTCTAGCGGTGTGGAGGGTTGGGCCCTCAACTGCAGAATAGTAATTTGCAGGTTCAACTCCAACTGAACGCGTGCCATCTCAGTCCGAGTGCCACGCACTCCTGTGGCCAACATATGGATGTGTACCTTGACTGGTTCTTCCTCCGAAATGGCCAACTCTGGGACCATTTTGCATGCCTCCTCAACGACCTGGATAATCTTCTTGCTCTGGTTGGTCACCTCAGTCTCAGCGGCGATGGCAGGATTTCTTTGTAGGGCCATCTATTCATTGTTGATCCATTGTTTGCGAATCACCTGGAGGGCGCGGTGCTCTCGGGCCCTCATTTCTGCAATTACTCCGTCTTGCAAGAGGTGGAGTGCTTCACACGGAAGCGCTACCAGGTTCAACCCAACTCCCTTCAAGGAAATGACAGCGGGCTTGTTAGCCTCATTTTCTGTGGTCAGTGCTCCATCCGATAGCACTATCACACTGGAACCCTTCGTGCGCAACATATTGACAACCTCTGAAGTGCCGATGGAAAAGCTAGTAGACACTGTACCATCCTGCGACACATGAGTCTGCAACTCCTAAAACTTGGTCTGGATGGCCCCTAGGATGATCTGCTGCTGTTGTTCAAATTGCTACAGAGCCTTCACGGTGACATATCTGACTGTGTCATCGATATCATGTAAGTCTCCCTTCATCAATTTGATAGGGTCCAACGATGTCTTGGTCGCCTTGGATTTAAATCTAGATCCTCCCTTCTCTAGCTCTCTTGGACGCTTAATGCGGGCGAACATCTCCTGAGGGTCCGTGTCGTGCTGTTCTGTTTCTTCCTCTTGTGTCGCAGGCAAAGGCGATCGCGTGCCTTTGTTAGAGCCACACTTTGTTCCACCTTCCTGCTTACCTGCTTTCCTTTCTACCTATTTTTCCTGGGCCTTCTTAGTGGCCTCCTATCTTCAACTTGGCCTCCTCCTTCTTCTTTTGCGTGGTAGACTTTCTTCCACCTACTACCATATCTATGGTAATGCGCCACTCTGCCAGCCATTGATCAAGCACCGCGTCAATGGCATCATCCGTGGCTAGATACAGTAAGTTGTACCACTTATGCACAGGGTCCTTCCATGCCTTGATGGAGACTTGATGGAAATCGACTTTGAACTCAACATAACTCTATAGTTTAGCATACACAGTGGGTGACAATCATGGCTTGCATTGATGGCCATCCTGATATTCATCTCCATCAAGATCCAGAAGATCTTGTTTTCCCAAACTCACTGCATGTCCTTGGTCACCCACAGCGAGGCATACTTCATTGCTTCAGGGAGGTCTGGCGCGACCGAAGGGCTGTCCTCTGGTAGCTCCCACGCTACTAGCACAATCGACATCAAGAGCCACGCATAGTGGAACGTCTTGCTATGCTCTTGTGCTTCGCGGCAGTTCGCTAGGAACTCTCCGCGAAGATAGTCCGACCATATAAACTAGACTCCTTCTGCGCACTGTTGTGCGAGTGCGACGATAGGCGCCGACACCTCGTCAGTGTGAAACTTCCGCATCACCTTCCCTACAAGGATCTGCATTTCTACCTTCACAGCAGGGTCGTAGATGCTGGAGATAGTGTACCGGCATGGCTTCTTCACCAGTTTGAATTTTACTTTCATTGACTCTACGAGAGCCTGCTCGCCACCCTTGCCACCAAAGATCATTGCTCGATTCTCACTTATATATGGCAGACGCATTACGCGGTGAATCAACATATTTGTGATGGGTATCGACTCCTCTAGCCACAGACACCCATCATGCACCAAGCACAGTAGCTACTTGATGACCAAAACTATCACCGAGGTGCGGTTACAGTGTGGCACCTAGAGTAGGTTGAGAAACCCTACCTTCCTTACTCCTTTAAGCCACCTCCGCGGCTCCAATGCAGTCATTCCTGTATTCGTGTCTATGATGTGGTGCATCAGCTTCTCGGTCGTTAGGTGTGGGAACTTCTCGTGGTCCACCAAGTCCTAGTCTTCAAACTTCAGTATCGACACCCATGCCAAATGTGGACCGTCGAAATCAATTTCATCTGGTAACAGAGGGGTTTGCAGGGGAGTCTTACTCTCATCAATGTCCTTGGGGACCTTAGACTTAGTCTTGCGCGAAGGGACATACTCTGACAACTGCATAATAGGGTCCGAACCCTAGGATTCAACCTCCTCTACTTCCATTCCCACATCCTCATCATCCATCGGGATGTCTTCGATATCCTCCTCCTATGCTTCTAGGTTTATAGCCTTTCCTTTCTCCTATGCAGTGGGATTTGGTGGGTTTTATCTTGGTGAGGGGCACACCAGTATGATAGGCTGCTTGCCCTTCTTGTCCTTCACAGTCTCATTAGTTGGGGTTGGCTTCGGTCTCGACTTTCTTGGTGATTTAGGGACTTCTGCCAATACTTTGGCCACTTACGGAATAGCTACTTCTACTTCTATGTCCATTTCCTGTGCTAGCTCCTCTACTACTTGGTTTGTATTTATAACCTCTGGGGGCGTAGACATGATCTTATGTAAGAATTCATGTGTTTCCATTAGTACAGTCTCAAATACCTTAGTAGCTTTCAGAAGCTCATATTGCTCACGATTCATATGTGCCTGAGAACTCAACAACTCAACTCTCAAAATGCCAAGTGTTTCTTGTTGGACAACCACTTGTAATTTATATGGCATTTTGAATTCAAATCCAATCATTCCCCCCAAAATCAGTTCATTAATGCCAGATTGGCGGTAGATTTTCAAGGATTTGAGCCATAAATTTCTTCTTAAATGTCAGTTGCCTACTCCATTTGGCCTCACTTATGCGGTATTTTCATGAACAATGACTATAACAGTCGCTTTCTAGTTGACCTGTGCGATTTCTCCTTGGGTAGCGCAGCTCCCTTCACATTGTCGTGAACACAATGACACTTCGTTGCTTCGAACCATCCTCTAATCGTGCAGCTCCCCAACCCAGGCAGTGTAGTTTATAGTCTCGCACCTCCTTTCATCTGCCTAGAGTGTTAAGGTTGTGCTACCTTCATTTAGTCACATAGTTGGACCGCCAGTGTATGGCTTCAAGAAATTGCCATTCACATTTCCCGGGAAGGGTTCTCCATCTAATTTGACTAGTTGTACTGCCCCTTAGTCGGTAATCTCCTTAATAACATACAACCCTAACCAATGCATCCTGAACTTCCCTGGAAATTTATCAAACTTACTATCATATAGCAAAACCAGTTCATTTACCTTAAATGAGTGCAACTTAATGTGTCAATCATGCCATGCCTTTTCACACTGCTTTTGGAACCTGCTGGTGAAATCCAACCAAACATTTGTCTTGCTCGAGCTCATTTAGCTGTGCAAGCCTTTCCTCCAGGGCTTTGCAATCCGTCATACCTGTGAAAACTACTATGCATAGACTAGGCACAATGTATTCCATAGGCATTACTGCTTCAACGCCATAAACGAGCCTAAAGGGGGTTTTTCCAATCAGCTACTTGCATGTCGTTCAATAAGACCATAATACTGCAGGTATGCATAGGTCCTAATCACTTTGCTGAGCACTGCAAACCTTGGTCAACACGTTTTCGAGCACCTTTTTGAATGCATCTACTGTCCTGTTAGCCTGCGGGTGATAAGGTGTGATCTTCTAGTGGTATACCTGAAATTCCTCCGTTAGTGCGCTAATCGTCTCATTCAGGAAGTTCATACCGCGATCACTCACCAAGATCCTCGGACATCCAAATTGCATCAATACATGCTCAAAGAGGAATTTTGTAGCAGTCGCCCCTATGCAATCCTTCACAAGTTGTGCCTCCACCCAACGAGTCAAATACTCCATCGCAGTGATAATGTACCTTGCGTTTGTCTTTCCTTGTCGCTGAATGGGTCCCAAAAAACCTATCGCCCACTTCTCAAATGGTTGTAACGTCATCTATAGATTCAAAGGCATCCCATCCCTCCGTGATGGCCTACCAATCCTTTGACACACATCACACACCCTGCAATACACTTTTGAGTCTCGATGGAGGGTTGGCCACCACAACCCTGCACGTAGAATCTTCTGCACGGTTGCTCTCCCTGCATAATGTCCTCCCACAACACTAGCCATGAGTGTCCATGAGGATGCTGCTTCTTTCGAACTTAGGTACATATCTTCGCAATATCTCATCACTCTCCATCTTGTACAAATGCCCAGCAATGACAGAGAAATCTGCTGCATGCACCACTAATTTCTTCTTCTGCTGGACAATGTATCCCTCTGGTGCAGTACCTATTGTTAGGAATTGAATTATATCCTCAAAATGACCATCCGTGATGCGCACTGCAAATAGTTGCGCGTCAGGCAATCCTTCTTCCAAGTTAGTGGGTTCCTCCCCTATTTTGACAGATGGTCTGGTCCTACATTCAGTCGTCTAGGCTTCACAATAACTTCAAAATCATATTCCTAGGACAATAAGAGCCACTTGCAGATTCTCCCCCCCAAAATAGGCTTATTGACCAAGTAATTTAGTGTGGAGTGATCTGTATACACCTTAAAATGGCCTCCTAGCAAGTAGTGCCTATACTTCTGGAGCACATACACCATAGCTAGCCCTTCACGCTCAGTGGTGGAATAGTTCTTCTCTGCTTTGGATAATCTTTGGCTTGTGAACGCGGTAGGATGATCCAAGCCTTCTTCGCCAGCCTGTGTTAGTACTTCTCCCAGTGCCATACAGGACGCATCGAAATGTACATGAAACTCCTTCTTCCAATCCGGGAAGAATAGAATCGACGCAATGACCATCTTTTCTTTCAGTACATCCAAGCTCTTCTTACAGTCATCGCTCCAGTAGAATGTGACATCCTTCTTCAACAATTTCTCCATAGGTGCAGTGATCTGGGCATAGCCTTTGATAAGCTTTCTGTAATATCTTGTATGTCCCAAGGTAGCACATAGTTGTGTCACACTCCTTAGTTCTTCCAAGTTCAGTATCACTACGATCTTCGCGGGGTCTACCATCAGCTCCTGCCTGCAAACCACATGTCCCAACAGGTTCCCAAAAGGAACACAAAACAGACACTTCTTGAGATTGAGAGCGATCTGGTATCTTCGAAAGGTATCCAGCATCAGGTTCAAGCTTGCTACATGGCATTCAACCAGTCCAAACATGGTCTAGTCATCAAAATATACTTCTAGGAACTTACAAATAAATTCCTTGAATGCAGCCACAACTACACGCAAGAAGATCGCAGGCGTGTTCTTCAATCCAAATGGCATCACAGTGTACTAAAAACAACCCCACTCAGTTGTGAAGGTTGTCTTGCTCCTATCCTTCAGCATGATTTTGATCTGAAGGTACCTAGAAAACCCATCAGTGAAGGAATATGCCTTCTGGCCACCTGCATTGTCCAACACTTCATCTGTGAACGGAGTTGGGAAAGGATCATGTACACAAGTGTCATTCAATTTTATGAGATCCACTCATATCCTTATTTCATCCTTCTGCTTCTTCTCCTATACTACCATTGGGCTTACCCAGTCAGATTCTTCCACAGGCTCTATGATGCCTGTTGTGAGCATCTTGTCTAGCTCTAAGCAAACCTTCTCCTTATACTTTAGATTGAGACGGTAAGGTCTTTGGTTAACTGGCTTCGCGTCGGGTTTTAATGTGATCTTCATCATACCTAAGTCTCTGATTATCCCCTTTAGTTACGTGAACTTGGTAGGGAATAAATCCTAGTATTCGTGGAGCAATTCAGCGACCTTATCCATCGTCATGTCATCCCAGTAGTCTCCAATCTTCACAAATTTGGGTTCTGCCTCCGTACTAATGTTTACTTGTTTTTTTTTTCAACGACACAGTTATATCAAGGTTCTTAATCTGTGGTCCTTCAACCTGCGGTGACCCTTTGTTTCTGGAATGTTAATTTTATACAGATCCTTGTCCTCTTCCTCAGTATTTACATTATAACATTCTAGTGTGTGATTCAACTGAGTAGCCCATTTAGCCTTAATCAGGTCTAAAGGATCCTGTGGTATCCTAAAGATTGTGGCTTTCACCTCTTGTAGCACTTCATCAATACTGTCAAGCCCATCCTCAAAAATGAATGTCATCATGAATCCCTCGTGTAGGATAACCCATTCGCCTATACCATGGCGGAGCTCGGTTTCTACATACCAGTTCAATGGGACGACATCCAGGATGTGACAGAACAAGTGCACCCATTCAGGTTGGGGCTTTTCTCCAAAACTCTGGGTCCATTTGGCCAAATGCGCACGCAGATCATCCTGCCCATCATACTTGTTTGTCATTCGCATCTTAGGCATTCTAAATCATGTTTTCATCATCCTCCTACATTCGCACCAATCATTAAATCTTCCCTTATGTGTACCCCACCATCTTGCGGGCATAGCGCATAGTGCCTAATCCAATGCCTGGAAGCGCTACTTTTCTGGTACCTCCCTTTCAAATGCATCCAAAAATATATCTACCTCATTCAGACCATCATAAGTAGGCAGATTTATTACCTCTGAGGATACACAACGCAATGATCAAGTCATCATGTTGTAGTTCAGCGTAGTTACTTCATGTAACCGGTTCTTCCAGCGCTCTAACTCTTCATTGGAGTCTGAGGTGCAGGAACTCTCACGATCCCATGTAATTCATCCATCCATGGTGGGATTCACCCAATCTTAGTCTCACACTATTATATTATTGATACAGTCCAAATCGTCATCGCTCTCATAATCGCGGACTGGTTCCGTATAACGCGATCCCTCAGTAGGATCTAGAGGTACTATTACGCATAGTGATTTCTTCTCAAAGATCATTTTCTACTTCTTTAGATTAATTACCCCGTTCATATCAGTGGCCCAGTCAATTCCTAGGAGCGCAGGATAGGGATTCTTGTCATCCACTATCTCTATGACTTCAAAATCAGCTAGCACGCTCGCTCCCTCAATATCCATTGTCACCCCCTGCAGCCGCCCCATGAGGATGATCTTCTGCTGATTGGTCATCCTTAGCTAAATCAGAGACCATTGCAGCGCGTGCCCCCCCCTTCATTCCCAAGTCTTCTTCAGTAGCGCATTCACCTCTGACCCCAAGTCCAAAATAACTTGATCCATCTCATACTCTCCTATCTGTGCGATCAGTGTCATCTCCCATCCCATCCTTGTTTTATGCTTGCCAATATTTCGTACTACGCGTGGCTCACCCAACGCGGTTCCAACGCATCTATTGATGAGCTCTTGTAACCCTTTCATAGCCTTACTATCGCGTAGTAACTTCATATAGGTCTCCAAGAAAGTTGTGAGCATAGAGGGGTCCATCTCCTGCTCAGGCTTATCCTTGCTTCCTGAGGTGGAGGACTCAGCGAATCTCTTCTTAGCTTCCATGAAGGTTTCACGTGTGCGTTCCAAAGTGAACTCAACCTCCTTCACCAGAGCTTTGCGAACCCATGTACTATCTTCTGGTTGTTTTCCCTTATCATCTCTTGTCGTGATTCCACTCCTGAGCATTATATTTACGTTTGTATCCTCTTCGTGCGGCTCAGACCTCATCATCTGCAGGTTCTAATTCGGCGGAGGTGGTAGTGCCCCTTTGTCACATATCCTAGTTATCAGCTTAGGGTAGTCTTCCATTTCATGATCAAACAGCACGCAATACTTGCCGATGGACGTGTTGGATTAGTGCAATTGCGGGCATAGTGTCTCGGTCCTCCGCAATTGTAGTAGAACAAATGTCCTCAACCTCTTCCAGGTCCTCCTCTACCTTGGCCTCGTCCGCGCCCTTGAAATCCTGTCCATTCCATCCCTGTTCTCTAGTCAGCAAGCCATGTTTCGGCCTGAACCCTATAGGTGGGAGTTCTATTCATCATCAATTCATAGCTCCTGCAAGTACACTCATCATGCCCTACTGACCTACAAAATTTGTAGAACAGATGTTGCGGTGTCTGTACAAACGTTTGTAGAAAATGACAGTTATTCATGGCATGTTTTCCTGCTACTTGACATATGGCACATCATAATGTAGGCCCTGCGTTAGGTCCTGCTTGAGCTTCTAACCTTAAAGGCATCGGCCCCCCTCCTACAATATAGTTCTCAAAGACTAGGCAATGGTCCTTGTCATGTCCCTGACTCTTGCAGTTCAAGCACCATACCTCCTTGTGCACCTCTGGTTGAACCGTCCTATCTTACTTCAGACTTTGCATCTCAAGGCATAGATTCTTCAACTATGCATGGTTGTGCTGAACTCCTAGATTTAAATCTTGCATTAGAGTTTGCCTCATGGCAATCTCCAAGGTGTCTACCTGAGTTGTTATCTTCTGATGTGATAGTGTAGCCCTTAAATGTGGTAGTAGTGAAGCCACAAACCACTCGCGACATTGTTCGTCTGTAAAATTCATGTTGGCTTTGCATATTGTACACTTCAACCTCTAATCTAGTTCCCAAGGCATCTTGCCTGGTTGCATCATGATTTCTTTGAATCCCACAATCCACTGTGCCTTAGATTTAGGACTACTAAATTCTCTATTCAGTGTTGTCTAGATGTCTGCCACTCCAGCATTCAGGTTATTATTAGAGTACTTGATATACCAGGTTAGGGCACAATCTTGCAGAGCACTAACTAGTGTCGCCTTCTTGATATGATCATCTGTAACACCTTGAGCTTCCCATACAACCCTCACAATTAACCAGAATTGGTCCGGGTCGTCATTTCCCAAGCCTTTGAACAAAGGAAACTTCACTGTATTTTCCATAATCAACTGTGGTGGAGGTGTAGGTGGAGGTGGTATGAGTGAATTTGGAGGCGATGGTGGTGAAGTCAGAGGCGGTGTGGGGGGAGGTGGTATTTGCGGGAATCCTTGTCTTATTAACTGAATAGCACTTCACAGAGAAACCTTCACTATCTCTTCCTCATCACCTCGCAGAGTTGAAATCAATGGACTATACTCTAGACCCCTTTTTCCTTCGTTCCTGTAAGTTTTTCTGCTTCGCTTAGTTCCGAACATCAGGGTAGCTACACAACCCATTTTTTTCACAATAACATTTTAATCCAGGTATTCAAAGATTTTACGTACTTACCTCACGGTCCTTTGAAAAAGCGTCGTTCTGCCTCACTGTAGCTGATTGAAGTGTCAATTGCGAATTCAGTTACAAATCCTCTTATGACGTGATCGAGCCAATGGTCAACAGCATGGGCGATCTTATCCTCTAATGCTTCCAACCCTCACACTAACTCCAGGGTCCACACAATAGGACCATCAAGTTTCCACCTTCCTTGGCTATCTGCTAGCTTCACGACCCACTCATATAGCTCAACAGGGAAGGAGCAGAAAAAGATCTCGTGGATCTTTATATACAGGTATCTGTCCAACCACTGTTCCTTTTTCATTCGTGGGTTTTTGTTCTCCTATGCCACGAATTCATGGATCTTCCTATCTAACTAGTCTCTGATCTCCTTCTTAGTTGGATTCCAGTGATACGACATCACACATCTCTTATGCAGATTCTGGTCCAGACAATAGAACCATTTTTTGGCTTGAGGGGGCTTGACCTAGGTTCAACGTTAATTAGCTAAACAAATCCCTACACTACTGGCCCTTTCAGCATCAGCCCGCGGAGCATTGACCAAAGTCTCACCCGAAGTAGTATGGGGGGATACTGGAACCATGTTTTTGCACCCTAAGATTGTTGTGATGTCGTTTGGTTCCCACTATCCCTGCCTTCGTGCAGGTCGCTTCGTTCTACGGCTTGCAAGATGAGCCCTTTATTCCGTCCTTTAATACCTCCACAAAAGGGTATGATCGACCTTCGCGCAACCCTAGCTTCTTGCTCAAGTACTTTCACACTGCTACGATAGTGAGCCGTGTAGATTCCCCACTTACTCTAAGTGACTGGATTATCTTATCAAATAATTGTAATTAACACCATGTAAACAAATAATCATAAATGCATTCAATTATTCAACGTAATTGCATTCATTCACGCATCATATAAGCATAATAAAGGAAATTAATATATAACATATCAAGATGCATTAACAGAACAAAGACACAGAAATTACATAATATCTCTCTTTATTAATATCTTCCAAGTGTTTACAAACTCTGTCCACCTTGCGCACACAGCTACAGGGGTCCACAAACTCAGTTATGGACTTCTACCCTAGGCCTCTGCGCACTTAGTTGCAGATCCTCTACCTACGCTACAACCCTAGACTCAGACTTCTTACTTTAGAGCTACGACTCTCTTACATTATTCATCATTGTATATCTCTCAAACTACTTAGAGCTTAGCTCTTTTTATACAATCCCATGGTCCGCAGACCATGGGTAAAATCCTTACAGCCGACTTTACTTTACAAAACTAACTTGGGTTGACTACCCTTTATGACACATAACACCTTTGCACTCTGGGACCACAAAATGTGGAGACTTTACCATTTTATTACAAAATTTAACCCAAACATGGGCTTTTAGCCCCAAAACTACCCTTGGGGGATCCCACTCCCAACACTTTGTGTTCTTGTCTCTTCAAAAAAATCCTTCTGGTTGAGACATAAAAAACATTCTCTTTCATATCTCCATTCAAGAAAATAGTTTTTACATCCATTTGATGGAGTTTCCATCCATTCTAAGTTGCAAAGGAAAATAGATTCTGGATGGTAGGGCATTTTTTTGTTGGGGAAACAGTCTCCTCATAATCAACCTATTATTTATGTGTAAAATATTTTACCACGAGCCTTGATTTATGATTTTCATGTGAGTCATATGATTTATACTTGCTCTTGAAGACACACTTGCAATCAGTCAATTTGGTTCCCAATGGAGAGTCCACCAGTTCTAGGTTCCATTCCTTATTAGAGAAGCATACTCTTTTTTCATTTCTTCTTTCCATTCATCATGAGAAGCAACTTCTTTAAAGGAAGTTGGTTCTAAATCTATAAAAAAAATTAATTCACAGTCATAAGAAACGTCCATATCAACATTTGAATCATAATCATCTACATCACCTCCATTATCTAGTAGAGCTTCTTGTTACTATCTTTCCAACCTCATTAGGATGAACACTTTCAAGTGTCTTAGTGAGACATTTTGGAGGACATTTCTAGGATGACACATGTTGTTCAGTTGAGTAAGATGGGGTTGAATCAAGATTTAGACTTCTAATTCTCTTAATCACATCACTCAAAGTGTCTTCTTGATCGGTGGTTGGGGCTTCATGAGGGGGAGAGGGTGATTTATAGGGAGATTCCACAAATTGATCCAGGATAGGGACCATCCCCCTCCCCTTCAAGATGTGAAATCTCATTATCAAATTCCTAAAAATATTTTGTATGCCTGAATTTGTCCAATCATTCAAGTTGTTGCTCAACAACATTGTCAGTCTTGGAAAATTCAAGAAAAGTTATATCTTTTTTTTTTTTGAATAAAGACTAAATCTATTAAGAGAGGAAAAAATATAGTACAATCAAGCCTGGAAACAAGCAGAGCAGAGAAGCAGGGGAGCCGGAGGTGATAGGAAAGCAACCTCACTCCATTGAGACAAACAAGGGGATGGCCATAGAAAGCATAGCAATACAAATGAAAGAACTGAGCAGAAAAGCTACCCTGAAGGGTTATTTCCTACAAAACGACATTTTTTTCCTTTTTTCTTGCTCACTTTTATCCACCCAGTGGAGCTTGGCTGAGTCATGACAAGTTGTAGATTATTCTGTTCTAACGGCTGAGCATCCTTATCAGAGTCTGAGGATGAAGAGAAATGAGAACGTTTTTGGGAAATCTGAGGGTTAGAGGGAACCTCCGGAACAGCCAAGAGTGCGTCCATCGGAATTTCCTCATTCTGCAAATCAGCTTCAATTTCCTCATCAACTTGCACATCTGCCTCAGATTCCTCCTCCTCCGAACTCGAGAAGCCTAAGTCGTCCAACGGACGGGGAGGCTCAAAAGGATTCCATCTCTTGGATTTGGGCTTACGGTTCAGATTCTTTTTTTTATCTTTGAACTGGGAACATGTACTCTAAAGGTGCCCTGTTTGATGGCAATGGCGACAGCGGAAGGCTTTATTCTCGTAATCCAGTGGCTTAGTCCAATGGAAATCTCCAAACTTGAGGTTAATCTGATCCGACAGTCCTTTGCTGATATTTATTTCTGCACACAGTCTGCCGTAAGTGAAGAGACCATTTTCCCTTCTTGAGGTATCTGTAGCCAGGTATCGTCCTAAGGTGTTTCCAATGGCTAAGAAGACAGAGAAATCCCAAAAATGAGCCGGAAGATTTGGGAGTCTGACCCAAATGGGAAGTTTGGAGATGACTGCTGTAGAAGGGTCGAAGTCAGGAAACCAAGGGGTAAGAAAAAGCCCAGCCGAACCCCAGAACCAAGGGCCTCCCGTTAAGGCTTTCTGGTATTCTTCGTTTGAGTCAAAAACCACCAGGAAGAAACCTTTTGAACATAAGAATATTTTGCATTTTTTAGTCCAAAAGTAATGGACCCATTGATAAAGATCTGCTGTGCGAGGCCATAGCCCATTAAATCTGCATATGAGTGCTGATTCTGCAAAAATCTGGTAGCGGTTCTCAACCCCAGGATTAGAGAGGCTAATGGAGGGAATTTCCTCTGATTTGTCTACTAGAAACGGCTTTGGAGCGCCATTTAGCTGGGCTGCCTTAGAAGAAACCTGAGGTTGGGCAGCGTTTTTGCATGCTGCATCTTTGTAAGAGAAAGATGGGGCAGAGGAGGTTTGCCCAAAGGAACCACCTCTTAAACGGAAAGAAGCCCCAATAGAGGCGTCCTTTTGAATGTTGTAAAAGGAGAGAGGAAGGGGATGCATAAGTTGCTTACCCTTATATAGCAGTCTAAGGCAAGAAGAGGGAATCCCCAGCCGACATTCAAGTTTTTGCAAAAGATCCTGCACAAGATCTGTTGCACGAACCCATAACATTGTCATTTTACCTTAAAGATTGACTTGGATCTGAAATGCATGTGATTCTTTAGGAAGATCCGGCTGGTTCAAGAGAGAGAGCTGCTTCAGAGTTAAGCTCGTCTGAACTTGCCGCCTGATAATTGCTTGCCCATAGATCTGGGTTTTTTTGAGGCCCCAAGATCTTCTGGGCTTTTGATCTGAAGGTTTGACTGCAGATCTGAGCCTCTGATGGCCATCCATGGTCAGGACGCCCGATTCAGAACTGAACCTTGACCCTGCAAACACAACTTGGACTAGATTGGATGAAAAGGAAGCATGTGGACAGAAAGCTATTGACCTTGCCGCAGAGTCGGTATCTTGACGACAGATCTTGGGGATTTGATGAATGCAGATCTATAATAAATGCAGATTTGTGACCCCATTGTGCAGATCTGTGACATTGAGTCCCTCTGCTTGGATGTCGCTGAAATCTTTCTTCAAAAAATGCTCCCGTTCCTTTACACGTTCAGTGTCTCGAGCGCCAGAGTCGAGTTTGAAGCCTTCAATTCCTTCTGCGCTAAGGCTGATGCCAACGGTCCCCGCAGAGGCGTCTTCCTTCTTCGAGACTAAGAGTTTCATTGGCATGGAGACTAGGAAACAACTGAAATCTATGAATCCCTCTGCCAGCAGTAAAACTTCAAGATTATTCCAGGATTTGGGTTCCGTGAAATTAACAGGAAGCCATGTTTCGCACCCTGAGATTGACAGGTCGTCTGCGGCAGAGAAAACATTCAGCGTGGTGGGCAGCAGAGAGCCGTAAACCACTGAAACCCTCGTCTCCATCGCTCTTTTCTCGTCCCCTACAAGTGCCGAAAACAAAATTATTTTTAAAACTTTTATGAGAAATTGTTTAGTTTTGTGTTACATATATATTTTAAGAAAAGTTATATCTTTAGACAATATAAACTTCTCATTTAAATCATCATAGATACAATATGCTTTGGAGGTATATGAGTACCCCAAGAAGATGCACTTTTGACTCCTTGCACCAAGTTGGTTTCTTTGTTCCTTGGGTATCAAGGCATAACATGTGGAACCAAAAACCCTGAGATGCCTCACCGAAGGAATGTGTCCATACCACATTTCATAGGGAATCTTGTTTTTGAGAGCATGATATGGACACTTGTTATTAATAGACACTACACATAGAATTACATCCGCTGAGAACATCAACTTAAATTGTTTTAAAAACATCATTAAACGTACCATATTTAAGATTGTCATGTTTAATCTTTCAGCTACATTGTGTTGTTGAGGATTATAAGGTACTATTGTTTGATGTTGGATCCCATGCTGGCATAGATAATTTTCAAAATCATTTGAAGTATATTCTTTTCCATTACCAGTATGAATAGAGCCAATATGAGATTGTGTATTGTTTTCAATCCATGCATCAAATTTTTTGAAAGTTTCAAAAGCTTCAAATTTTTTCTTCAACAAATATACCCAACACATTCTGGTGTAACCATCAATCAAAGTCATCATGCATTTATTTTCATTTGCAAAAGGAAAAGGCATAGGGCCACACAAGTCATAATGAATCAGTTCAAGCTTTCTATGTGCCCTGGAATGAAAATCATGAAATGACTGTTTATTGTGTTTTCCTAAGATACAAGCATCACATTGCTTAAGTTTCTTAGGAATTGTGGGCAAACCAGTAACATCATTTCTCTTCAATAAATGAAGACTATCATAGTTCAGATGTACAAATCTAGCATTCCATAAGAGACTAGATGGTAGTGTACCTTCATCATACTAAGAACTGTATGCAACTTCAGAGGTTACTTGCAAATTCAAGAATCTTTCTTCTTTTATCCAAGACATGACAAGTGAGTTATCTAATGCTTTTCTCACCTTAACCTTGCAATCAAACACATGAATGCAATTTCCTTGTTGGTGGACGTGAATCAAGGACAATAAGTTTCTTTGCAACTATGAGAGGTAGAGAAAACCATGTAGAAGAAAGTCAAGGAGTCCAGGAAATTTGAGCTTGATGGTGTGAAGTCTGGATGGCTTGAGTTTTGATTTTTCTACAAAGTAGATTGCTCCATCTACATTGTCACTGAATTCTTCAAAGAAATCTCTTTGAAATGTTATGTGGTAGTTTTCTCATGAATCAAGAAACCATGCATCTTTCCATGAAGAAAGTGAAGTGTTAAACAAGTCTTCAGTTACTCTAATATTGCAATGTGCCACAATATAATGAGTGGATTTAGGTGCTTTACCCTTCCTTGGAATTGATAATTTAACTTTATTTCCGTTTCTTTCTTGTCTGATTCTATCCCAAGAGAGATTTCATGTGGAAGCATCATGTCCATTTATGTTGCAGTGTATAAAATGAATATTGGGTTTTCCTCCTTGGTAATGTTTACCCCCTGCCTCTATTATTCTTCTTTCTATGACTTCTTCTACCACCTCTTCCTCTAGAAGAATTATGTGCTCGATTATTCTCTTTCTGTGAAAGACACACTTCTTCATCACAATACTGAGCAACTATCTTATTCTTCCCAAAATCTTTCTCTCTTTCTACAAACTTCTCCACAAGAGAGTAAAAGAAAATCTCCTTAAGTTTTCCACTAGCTTGTAATGATTTAAGGTAATGAGAATATGTGGGATATAGTGCCTTGATGAAAGTTGTGAGAGGAACGTCTATTTTAACACAGATAGCTTCTATATCATGCAAAATAGCTCTTATTCCATAGGCTAGGGCAAGCAGATCATCATCTTTCAATTCAATATTGAAATGTTTGATCATAAGTTAGACTACTTCAAGCTTAGAGTGCGAGTCATATAAATCTTTCAACTTCTTTAAATCATCAAACACAATTGTAAATGGTGTAATGTGATGACTTGCCTCTTCATTTACTGATGCAACAATCAAGGCATAGGCCTTGACGTTCTTGTTTTCCAATATGGCCAGTTATTATTCAGATGTGGGCTTTTCAGGTGGATTCCCATCTTTTCCTTCACATACTCCTTTCCACAATTTATTAAAAATGAGGGTATGATTTATCTTCATAGACCATTCATGGTAGTTCTCTTTATCAATGAGAACTACTCCAACTATCGAGATGAGTAAATGAGTTCCTGAAATGTGCTCTAAATAGTCAAAAAACTAATATCTCTTGAAAACAACAGATTGACATACAACTTTGTCTTCAAAAATCAATAAAAATCACTGAAAATAACCTAATAAATTAATACTAGAATAATACTTTAGACTCTTTATCTCGAACAAAAACATTTATATAATATAAAATCCACACTCCATATATATAATCCAACTCAAATATATATGAATGGTTTGATGTGCATACAAATGGTTCAAAAGAACTCCCCCAATCCATTGTCACTATAATTCAATACTTATGGATCGACGCACATATACAAGAGACCCTTAATACATCTCATTATTCAATTTAAATAAATCATCTTTCAACGGACATAAATGGTTGATATTAAGCACACATACTACTAGAATGTAATCAACGCATATGACATACGTTGTTTAATGCACATACCTTAATTTAATGCTTCAGCAGTTCAATAGCATATATATAATCCAATGCAACATGCACCATTCCAACGCACATATAAGGACTCAACAAATGCTCGCGGTGTTCAACCAGATTCAATGCAATTCAATGTTAAATGCACATAGAAGCATCAATTCATTTAACGCACATAACAGGTCAACCAACGTAGAGAATTACACTAAAATCTCTCCCACTAACGCTCACAACGTTCAACGAGAACAAAGACTAAATTATCAATGGACTATTGCATAAACTACTCAATGTGTAGGAATTACACATGCAGACTATGCACATATAAACTTCACGCTTCAATGCATTTCTAACCTAAATGCATTTTTCTAACTTACATGAGGATGGTGTAAGGTCCATATTCAATATTTTTGATAAAGTTTGCATTGTCATTTTAATTAAGCAATCCACAACATGGATGTTCACATCATACCTGCTACAAGTGAAATTGATTAATACAAGATCCAATATAATATGTCCATACCTTTTCTGGCAAAATTCAACCCTTAGTCTACTCTTGAATACTACATAACATCTAGTTTAAATGTTACATCCAAATTGAATGTGGGTACTACCAAAGCAATCACAAACTTCTACGCTACCTTCAAGATACAATAAAATCTCTAGTGTCTTGACTCATAAGGAATAATTATTGTACATAGGTTTTTACCACACCTGTGTAAGTGATCTAACAATAACTTGATACACAAAACTAACGATAATCCATTAATTCAGTGCACCAAGATCACGATGGAGTTCCAATCAATGGTATACCAAGCAACACATGACTAACACACAAATACAAACATAGTCCACGTGTGTAACATGGAAACACACATAGTCCATATATGTGACACTTGGAAACGCACACATTATCATCTAACTTCTAAGCAAAGTTATTTTATTTCCATAATATCCTAAGTTTCTATTTTTAACCATGACAATTCAGTAACACATCATTTTTTTTGGGATTCAAATGCGTTCAGTAAGTCATTCATATATGACCATTTCCATGAGAGGTAGTCATCATTGACTAATTTCTCATGATTTTTGCATAGTCCACTTAGTGCACTCATTACATCGGGTGATGCTCAAAGGGGTGAAGAAGTGGGATTGAAACTAGTGAAATGAACCACATAGCATCTTTCATCACATCCGGGGCTTGCACCCAGTAACTAGGACTTCCAGGGAGGTCACCCATCCCAAATCGCCTCTAGCTCAAGCACACTTAACTGTGGAGTTTTCCCCACAATCAAGCCCATTTAGCTTGCTACCCGATTTGCAAAACCTTAACAAGTATTGTGCCGCATGAAAAATTCAAGTAGAGATCCCTTCACTCTTTTTTATTTAAGTATTGTGGGGTGAAGAAGTGAGATTGAAACTAGTGAAATGAATCACATAGCGTCAATCATCACTTTTGAGGCTTGCACCCAATAACTAGGATTTATGGGAGGTCACCCATCCCAGATCACCTCTAGCTCAAGCGGACTTAACTGTGTAGTTTTCCCCACAATCAAACACACTTAGCTTTCTACCCCATTTGCAAAACCTTAGCAAGTATTGCTCCTCATGAACCATTCAAGTAGATCTCCCTTCACTCTTTTGCATTTAAGTATTGAGGGGTGTAGAAGTGAGATTGCAACTAGTGAAATGAATCACATAGCATCAATCATCACGTTTGAGCCTTGCACCTGGTAACTAGGACTTCGTAGTAGGTCACCCATCCTAGATCGCCTCTAGCTCAAGCACACTTAACTGTGGAGTTTTCCCCACAATAAAACTCACTTAGCTGCTACCCCATTTACAAAACCTTAGCAAGTATTGTGCCTCATGAACCATTCAAATAGATCTCCCTTCACTCTTTTGTATTTAAGTATTGAGGGGTAGTCGTAACTGACTAATTTATCATTATTTTTGAAAATTCCACTTAGCGCACTCATTGCATCGAGTGTTGCTCACAGGGGTGATTTCTCATGATTTTTGAACAGTCCACTTAGTGCACTCATTTCATCAAGTGATGCTCACAGGGGTGAAGAAGTGGGATTGAAACTAGTGAAATGAATCACATAACATCAATCATCACATCCTGGGCTTGCACTCGGTATCCAGGACTTCCCAGGAGGTCACCCATCGCAGATCGCCTCTAGCTCAATCGTGCTTAATTGTGGAGTTTTCCCCACAATCAATCCCACTTAGCTTGCTACCCCACTTGCATAACCTTAGCAAGTATTGTGCCTCATGAACCATTCAAGTAGATATCCCTTCACTCTTTTGTATTCAAGTATTAAGGGTTTTTCGCAATTCATTATATCAGATATCATTTTTTTTGGGATTCAACTGTTTCAAGATGTCATGTGGGTGGGGACCCTACTCTTTGAACTTTATCACAATGAGCCAAACATGTTCCTTAGGATTGAACCCAGGTAGATGGGAAGCCACATCATGATCCCAATCACTCAAGCTACTAAGTTGGAACTACAATCCTAAATAAACAATTAAATTATGAAACTTAATCATATATATAATCACAACCCTTTCACAAACACTCTTTTTGTATTTTATTATCATTTTTGTTCCTCAAACACTCTTTGTATGTTTTACTGTCATTTTTGTTAATCTATTTTTTATTTACATATCGTTATGCTTAGTGGATGTTTTAGTGTACTTGGTGTTATTTAAGAAAGTATGATTTTATCTAATTATATTAAGAAAGTATTGTTATTAATGCATATTATTAGGAAATATGATTTTATGTAATATTTTGTAATTAGAGAGTAAATTATTAGGGTAGATACCATTTTGTAGATTTTTTGTTTTAATTACAAACCTAAAGGTTGTGATGATTAGAAGGAGGAGGAGGAGGATGAGGAGAAGTGTGAGGGTGATGAGGATTTGATGGATAATTCTACTCACCAAATGCAAAAAATTTGAAGAACTTAGTTTGAAATTTTTCTTGACTATTTATGGATTTATGAGAAATCATTTTTAAGTGTGTGCTTATTTTTTGGTTGGAAAAGGTACATCCTTTTATAGTTTAGAAACCAAAAAAATACATTTTGTACTCACTATTAGCAAATTTCAATTTGATGGGCGACATTGACCACTTTTGAAGGTTGTAGCATAATGATCAACCTTACAATCTGTCCATTGACACTCATTGTTTTACATTGAGTCCACTTGGAACTCGTCACATAATTTTCCATCATGACCTAAAGGAAGAGAAGGCTACCTATCCCATAGAATATTGTTTGACCATAAATGTATCACCCACTTGTTGTGATGCATTCCATTGAAACATTTGTATGAAATATATAATTGGATATGCACACTCTAAATGATTTTTGATCCTCAATGTTATATCACTAGGAAACAATTTCATTCAACAACTCCTTGTCCATGACACTATTATTTTTCCTCTAGGTATACTTAAAATATGTTCTTAGAAAAGAGGTGGATACTTATTTTTACCACTTAAAAATCATCCCTAGTGTTGATAATGTGAGCATCAATCTTCCTCCAATCCAACATATCACCCAATTTGAAATCATTGTGTACTATGAGAGAGGTAACATTGTGCTTTGATACAATCATCATAAGCATATAATCTACCCTTGTTTTTGCAAAGATGTTGAGGCCTCAACTTATAACCAATATGAAAGAAACCCATATGTTTCCATCTATAATATCAATGCTCCAACTTCCACTACCACCTATGTTTCCCTTAAAAGAAAAATCCCATAGAAATGATGATGATCCACTTTAAAATCCATAACATTCATGAAAGACTAGGGTTTCTCTTGAATTTTGATAAGAATAAAGGATCTTTATATTTTGTATCTTAATTGATCCAAGGAAGACAACTTATCCTCAAATATTGTTTCATTCCTTTGGAACAATATAGATCATATAAAAAAAATAGTGGAAGGGGAGATCATTTTCTCTTTATATCCCTATCAAATTGCATGTTTCTATAAGTCTTTTACATTGCCTCATAATTTCATTCTCCTTTTCCATCAACAATTCTATTTATTTCATTTTAAGCTCCCCTTATAAAGTGGCACTAGAAGAAAATATGTAGAGTAGATTCACTACATTCCATGCACAAGTACAAATGTTTGGCTCTTGGCATCTTCTCTTGATCAAGTTTTCCCAAGGAAAAAAATTGATATTAAATACAAGCTAAAGAAGAACCTTACCTTTGTGGGAAAATTTGATTTTTCAAAATATGTTCCAACATTACTTAGGCCCATCATTCATTTCATTAAGAAAATTAACATTTCAACCTTTATTTACATTGAAAACTTTAGGTTCCTACTTGTGTCCCATATTAGTTCATCACGTTTTTGAAATAGTTTTATAAAAATCCTTGTTAATAGTGTCATGTAGACATTCGATTCCGTTTGATAGATTACTTGTCAAACCTAAAATATATGCTTCAACCATTTGAATCTCCATTCGCCTTCTTATTCTTGGACCATGGTAAGTGATTTCCTATGATATTGAAAGACTGGGTGATTACATTCCAAATGATATTTCCCCCATAAGAATTCTTACTATGGGATATAATCTACTCCATCAAAGAAAGGTACACATATCAATACATGATGTGTTTTCCTTAATATTCTTTATTTTACCACCCTCCAAATCTCTTTAGATTCCAATGCCATTGGAAATCTAGTAAATGTTCTTCATACCTAACTACCCAATGACTTTGGTTTGGCTAGTAGCTATCATTTAACCAACAATGTCCTATACTTATCCTTACCGCCTCAAAGGAATGCATTTTATTATTGTCACCTTGTTAAGAATGGACTTGGGAATAAGTGCAATTGTCATCCAACACACTGAAATGGATTCTAAGACAACTCTTGGGGAGAGTGATCCTGCCAGTGATATAAACCCATTTATGATGCTAGGAATATATCAATTTTTCAATCTCATCATAGAGGGAAATCTAATCTCCAACATGATAGTTAGGATTTTATTTGAAGCCTAGATACTTTATATCATTTTCAAAATCCATTATGGGATATGGGATGAACTTGGAAATAATTTGGATCTTGGACTTAAGCAACCAAATTGAAAGGCTTGTGGAATTATGAGCATTTATTTCCATTCATGCTACATAACCAAACAACTTCAAGATTTTGGCGTATATGTTTTCCTCTATTATTGACCCATTTCCAAATATTAAGATGTCATTGACATATAGAATGTGAGAGGTGTGAATATTTCCCATAGCCTTTAGACTTTTCAATGTGTCTTCTTGATTTATTGAGTGATATATGTGCTAGAACTTATTTCAATGGTAGAAAAAGACTAGCTGGAAGAGGACATATTTTTTTTAACTTACTAAATGTTTGGAATAAATCTAAGGAAATATCGTTGATAAGGATTATAAAAATCAATGTGGTGAAAGCCTCATCAACCCAATCAATAAATAGGGGACTAAAACCCACTTGCACCATATAGTCATTATAATGTACAACAATTTTTTCCTATCACATGTCCAAGATAAGTCCAACTTCAATACAAATGCATGTGACCTTTTGGATTTGATAACGTGAAGTGTTTATTGTGATATTTGTATGGAATATTGAATAATTAATCCCTTCTGATAGCCACCCAAGAGCCCAAACTACCAACCCACAAGTTATGTTGTTGCTCAAACTCTATCCTAGATGGAAAATTCCTAACCCAATGGGAGAGCCAAGAGGCAAATCTCAAGGAAACCCTAGTGGCCTTGCCTCACTCTTTAGACAAAAGAAGGTTATCCTAGTCAAGTGGGGAATTCTTATAATTCAATCAAGATAGGTCATTGAGAAAGGAATGGAATTCTCTAACTTAAATTGATGGAAACTTAGTGACTCATTGCTACTCACTATCAAGATGCAAGGAAATTTTAAGTGTGTCAATAATACATCAAGTCATTGGTCATGAACAAACCTTGAATGAGTTATATTAAACCATAGTGTGCTTATTTGTACAATGAATTTATTCTTGGGAAATGCAAAGAGATAGACCGTTCTCAATTAATCATACAAAACATAAGATGTTAGCAAAGTTTGAAGCTTATATCTAATAGAATTACAATACTTGGAAAATGTGAATATAAATTAAAGCATTATATCATTCATTTTCCATGTCCATAAGCTTTCAAGAGGCAGGACTTGATATGGAAGCCTTTAAGAGGGAGATATAGCATAGAGTTTCCTTTCCTTGGCACTATTTATTACTTCCCTTTTTTTTTTTTCCTCTATCTGTTCATTTCACTAAACAAGTCCCTTTTATCTTTAGATATCCATAGACAAGCATTGGTCTAGGCATAGTGACATTACAACAAGGTGGCATATTTCAAGCTTAATTAATTTTGGCTTTTAACTTTATTAGCTCTCCACCTATAGCCTTTTTTTTGCTTTATTGACTTAGGATTTCTCATTTAGATATTTTTGGTGAAATTTGACAAGTCAAACATGAATGGGAATAACCTTTATTTTTATGTTGTATGGAATGGAGTGAAATAGGGGAAGTGGAAAGTGATAAGCATGATTAAGATGTGGAAGGCTCTACCTCAACCAATTTCTTAGTAGTACAACTTGAATCAAGGAATGGTGACACTTCTAAAGGAAAATTATGTCCTCCATGGTATGACAAGGAAAATAATAAAATAATAAATGTTATGAAAGTCTTAATTTTAGTGTTTACTACTTTTATATCAAGCTTGGAATTTATAACACCACACCTAAATATCAAAATAATACATGGAATATCAAATAGAGTAGAGTGAAAACCATAACATACAATCCATAAATGCTTTTATTATCTAAGGAGTGAGGAAGGAGGTTTGATAGATAATAATTGAGACCATAGTTGATCTAGTACAATCACATACTCGAAGGAGAAACTGAGAGAATTATATGAGTCTAGAAAATATGAGTAAGAGAGTTGATGCAATTAGCAACATAACATACTTGTGAAGATGCCTCTCAGAGTAGTTACCCCTTGGGGGTTAACAAGTCATATAAAATGGAATAGGTTTTGACCTAAGAGCACAAATAGAACTAAACCATGAAAATGGCTTAAATTGCTTGAAGGATTTAGTATTATCAAATCTAGGTATAGTTTAGTGAAGGTAGCATTGAAATCTCCCAAGATATTACCACTTAATCTAGATTCCTACAAAGCAAACAACAAATCTTAATTGAATCCATCATAGAATCCTATGAATAAATCCACTTTCCACCCATTTGGACTTGGACATTTTTCATGCTAGAAGGATTTAATTGTCTCTTGCAATTCCTTTGAGTCAAGAGAATCCATTAAATTTGCATATTTTATTTATTAAAAAACATTCTAGAAAATGTGGAAATAGTTAAGATGTCCCTGATGTTTATTTTTTGTCCTTCGAAAATATTTCCATGGTGTCATGTAACCTCTACTATCATTTCCTTAAATTTTGTAGTCGTTAATCAATATTATTTATTCACCTTCAAAGTAGTATTCATTGCATTCAACATCATTTTGGCATGCCCAAGATGATGATGATGATGGTTATGTCAATTATTATTATTATTATTATTATCATTTTTTTGAATCTAGCTAGCATTCCTCTTCTCCCACCACTTGCCCTCCTCTGAAGTTAAGAGACACTTTCTCCTTTCCCGATGAAAATAATTTTTCCTTATTAGTCTTAAATAGATTCCCATGGTAAAAGTCCCTGTATAAAGTTGCAATCTATCCTTCATGATATAAGTTTGATCTAAGAGTCATAAAAGGTATCTTAACAAGATTTTAATGATTCCTTTGATTTGTACCCACCTCTTTGCAGTGCCCTATTTGATTCTTCTCTTATAAGTTGGAATATGTTGCAATTATTTCTTACAAAGTGTAGTGATACACATATAGCATCCAACGGGGATTAAGCTTGATGCATGATAAGGAATTTTGGCCACCATTTCCATTTGTAGAAATGTGGACACATGGTTAGATTTCCCTTCTCTCATTGATAATTCCTCCTTGTCCATGAACCCATCTAATCTTTAGACAAAAAAAATATGCCCATGTTATGTGATTAGTGCAAGTGAATCATATATTTAACGATTCCATACCTAATGTAGCTAAGTCATCAAAAACATATTCAGAAGACTCCTTTAATGGATCTCACCTACAATAATCACCCTAAAGCTCTAAAAAGGAAAAAATGAATTTGAGATCTCCATCAAGAATCAAATTTGGATAAGGTAGGGAGATTGCAGACAACAACTTCATCCAACAATCTTTCAATATGTGAACATGAGACCCATGCAACATGCTTATGGTAAACTATATATGTCCTCTAAATGTTAAGGCTAGAAAAATTGATAGCCTTAAAAGCTTGTTACACAAAAATATCGTCACCTTGATTATTTACAGTCAGTATGGGTCTATCATCACTTGTACTATCCTCCTAAGCAAGTCTCAGACCTCAGCTCTTCAAAATAAGCTTTGGAAATGAGAGAAAGACATCAGAAAACAATGTAACTCTGGTTCCGCACTTTCTCTCACTTTTTCCTGCGGGCCCGCACCCTTTGTTCATATTACCTGCGTACTTATACGCTCTGTCTGTAAAGGGGAGGGTGCGTACCCCTGTGAAAGTCAAAAAGCGCAAATTTTTATCTTAAAGAACTCACTTTGGGTTAATTCTAGATGATTCTAGAAGAATTTTGATGTGGATGTTTGCTCCAAGGTGGTTCATGCATCCCAAAAGAGAAGGAGCTAATCCCTTGTTAGGAGGAGCTATCCCTTTGAAGGAGGATTCTATCCCTTTGAAGGAGGACCTAGTAACTTCCCTCCATTGCGTTATAAATTGAGGCATTGGGTTAGTTGCTAGAGAGGTTAGAAGATGAACATTTTTGAGGGTAAACGCTGGTGAAATCAAGACTTCCTAGTTAAGATTAAGAGGAGAGATCACATACCTTTTTGGCTTCATTGGGGAGTGAATGAAACTTGTCAAAGTAGAGGAGACTTCTTGTTGGACCCTGGGAGGAGCTTGTACAACGTCAAGGCAAAGGTTGTAAAGTTCTTCTTCTTTTGAATTAATACAATCAGACTCGTTTTTGTCAACAAGTATCTCATGTTATTTGTTTCATGGACTCCTTGACTTTCATGTTAAATATGTTTTATGATATTGGATTTTTAGGTGCTATTTAATTTGTTTGCCTTGTTTGTGTTTGCAGGTTCGTGACAAAGGAGCTCATTTGGATCAAAGGAGTGAGGGCATCCCCAAACTTGCGTTGGACATAAGGCAGGCCCTAAACACACTTGTATGCCATTATTTATAAAAACATATTTAGAGAAAGATAGTGTCTGGTTGGTTTGCTTGTCATTAGGTCTTCTTTAGATTCTAGGAAGGTCTATCTTGTCCGCAAGATCGACTTATTCCGTGTGACAAAATGGCGACTCCACTGGGGACTTGATTGTTTTCCTTCTTTTTTCTTTGACCTGAGAAACTTGCCTTTTTGTTTTTGTTTTTGGCTTGTTGTGTGTGGACTTGGGTGGATTTAGTGGATCTAGGTTTGTTTTTGCTTTTCATTACTTTAGGAGAAGTCCGCAGTTTGTGCTTGTATCACAGTGCGTACCTGTACGCACTTTTACTTTGCACAAAGAGCGTACACGCACCTCTATAAACTCTAAACCTGCGTACCCTGCTAGAATTTTGAAAATTTTGAATTTTACTCTTTAAATTAGTTTTATTTTGGTTTAGCAGTTGTTATCCTCTTCCCAGACCTGCATGTGACTTGTTAAAAGCTTTCCTTGGTTTAATTTCATTGGTGTTAGGGTTTTAGGTGAAATTCCTAGGAGTTTTGCTTTTTGGGTTTGTTTTTCGATTTGGTTGTGTAGTGGCTCTGAGCTTAGAAGCTGTAGGGACTTCAGATCACCTTAGTGTCTACCAGCCTTCTTATGAGTCTGACAATTTATGAAATCTCCCCTTGTTGAGGAATCCTTTTTGAGTTTTCTCTTTACAAAACTTCGAAAAGCTTGTGATTGAAAGTTTGGATTTTCATTTTAAAAAGGAAAACAAAATTGGTTGTTCTTGACTTATTTGTGATTCTGGACAAATTGGTC
>APFE030971450.1:0-12531 GCA_000404065.3 Pinus taeda | reverse complement strand
CAAACCCTACTTCACCTTAAAATCCCACTTATTGTCCCTAATTCCCTCATGTTCCCCTTTCCCTAACAATTCCCATGTCTTTTTGTCCCCTTGGTGACAGCGTTTGAAAAAGTCAAACAACAGTTCATTGGGTGCAAAGTCAGCATTACATTTCAGTCACTTTGCCTCCAAAACCATGTCAGAAACCGAATCAGATTATGAACAGAGTGATGATCGTGATTCAACACCAGAGATAGAGGTGCCAAGGAGGCATCACAAGGGTGGTAAAGGTGGTCGGAATGTCAGGGAGGAGCCGACCTCTTTGGCTCATTTGCAAGCTTTTCCACTTGCAGTGACCTATTTTCGGTACCTATCATGTTTTGAGTATTGTGAGAGGATCTCACAAATTCAACATCACAAAGAATTAGTCCACTTGTTTGTCCTACATTTGCACAATGGTCATGTGAACCTTGCAGGAGTGGACTTCACACTATCACCCAAGATTGTTGCTCAAGCAACCGGGATACCAAATGTTGGAGAGGAGTGGAACAAGCGCCAATAGTTAGACAGGTTTCATTATGAACCATATATCAAACCTGGATGTATGAGACACCTAACTGTTGTTTTTCCCTTCAGATTCCTAAGGGATGAGTATGCACCCTTGATGAGGCTCATTATTGGCTATTTCACTTGTGAGGGCAGATTTTCACGTCTATATTCATACCATATCTGTTTGTTGATGCATTTCACACGGGTACGATTGATGAACATTCCATTTTTCATGTGCCGAAATATAGAGAGGATGGTGCCCTTGGTACAAAGGAAGAGCCCAGCACAGCAACACAAGAGTATTTATCATTATGCACTGATCAAGATCATAATGATGCATCAGTTGGCACAACAGGGTATTCCATGGGAGGATTTCATTTCTCGCGACTTCTTCACGGTGCCACACCCACCTCCTGAGATTGTCCAAGATGAGGGAGGGCCTTCACAGCAGTTTGACATTCATGAGACCGAGCATGTTGATGCTCCAACATATGTGACATATCAGAAAGGCCCCAGAGCCTTATTTGCAGCTGCACGACGAGTACTATCTCCACCCGGGGTGGAAGGGGTCCCGTTGACTTCATCGACACAACGAGTATTATCTCCACATCATGTGGAAGGGGTCTCGCCATCTTTTTTAGCACAGGTACAGGTCCAGGACAGGGGCAAGAGGCCCATGATTGATGAGGGTCCTTCAAGAGGTCAGGACACAAATATCATTGATGTTGATGCTAGCTCTCCTACCTCAGAGCTCAAGGAGATCATCTGAGCGCAAAGGGCTGAGAATGAGTCGCTGCACAAGAAATTGCAGATGGAAAAATGGGTGATCAACTACTTAGAGCAGCGCAACAAACAGTTGGAAGATAAGCATGAACTTTATGAGCAGTGGAAGATTCGTGAAGACCGAGAATTGGCCCTTAGGAGACCTGGTGATTTGACACCTATCGATCGGGAATCAATTCTCATCCGGGTGAACACTCACTTGGAAAAGTTGTTGGTGAAAGCCAATAGAGACAAAGATTTGCTTCGACACATGAAAAATCATTATTGGGCCCGCATGCATGTGTGCAAAGCAAAAATGAAGATACTTAAAGGACGATTGGCCAAGGCACTAAAACGGAGGAAAAGGCCCGATCCACTCCAAATTTTGGCTGAAGCCTCCTTGAAGGAGCATGGCACTCAATGATACACCCTCAGTCCAAAATTCAGAGAATTTGGAGCAATTTTTGTCAATTTTGATTTTTTTTTTGTCAAAAACAGGTTTTTTCCCTCAACGCGTAGCGCACTGCGCGCTACTCTGAAGATGGGGAGGTCCATTTTACAAAAGGTCAGCATTTTTGGATTTTACATGACAAAATACACCCGCTTAGCCACTGCCAAGAAATTTCATCAGGTTTTGAGCCCCCAAAAAGTCAAAAAACATGCAAAAAATGACCTTCTGCCACTTTTTGGACACACAGGAAGCAGTCTTGGGAGATTGCATTTTTGGAGGGGAAAATGAGCACCAAATTGAGAAATTCCACTTGCTTTGGAAAGTAGATATCTAGTCCTTTCCTACAAGCCCACTTGTGCCTCATTTGGATGCCAGGAAGTGCTCCAACAGTGGGCCCAAAGGTGCGCTACGTTTAGAGAAATGGTGCGCTACGCATTAGGGAAAATTGCCAGTTTTTCACCTACAACTCAGGAAAACGCAACATTTGACTAGTTTTGACTTTTGGAGGGATTTTTCATCCTCCTTAATGTAATTAATGTAATTTTATGTTGACATGACACTTATTTATCTCTTCTAGAAGATTCATTCATGAAAAGGCAAAACATTTAATGAATGAATTGGTTTCCTAGCTTATAGAGGCAAGTTGTTTTGACTGCCTAGACTCTAGTGCTTTGTTTAGAATTGGTTGAAACAGCTCCTAAAATGATGAGCTCGACCCCTAGAGGAAAGGAAATGTGTTAGCTTGTCTATATTATGTATCTTCTTAGTCATTTTGATGGTTGGACTCTTGGGATAGTTTTGAGACTATATTGTACATATCTTATCAGCAATTTTGGCAAAGGAAAGACCAGGGTTTTGCAGCACTACTTGGGATCCATGTGGCTTTATGTCTTGATGGTGTTTTTCTCTCAGTATTTGTAAGTTGTGTATGTGAATATCTCTATTGAATCTTCTCTTATTAAACAAATGAAGTGTTAAGGTAGAATCCATGAAATTGTTATGCTCTGCCTTTAAATTTGTTTAATATTCTATGTTTTCTTCAGTTTAAGGAGAATCCTTGAGACCTCTTGCTCTTCTTAGCTCCTCACCGGTCTGATCTATCCATCTCACCTGCTTTAAGGCATCAAAACAATCGCCTATCTTGCCCCAAGTAGACCTCTGCAAAAACTGTGCCTCATCCCCGCACCTAAAATTGCCTCTCCCTTGAATTCAACAAAACCTTTAAAAATCAATTTTAAACTCTTTGTACTTAATACCTAGCCTAAAATTAGTCATCGATTCGGTCATCTCAATCTGTTTCGATTATCTTTTGCCGAGTTTGACCTGCAGAGAGCCCTCTCCTATCCTCGTAGGGCTAGCTATGAGGTTGAGCGTGGTTTGATGTGGCCTTGAGTCTTGCCTTATTTCAATCTAAGGCAGATTTGAGCGCTAACATAGTGGCGACCATACTGGGGAAGAATTGGTTTCCTTGTTAGTGTTATTTGATTTATAGCTACAAAAGGAGTTTGAAGTCACGCTAGGTAGCCTTCGAATTGCACATTTCTCTGCAAGTGCATAGTAGATAAACGTTGCTTCAGTCGATCTCCAGTGTAGCTTTTAATTGTAACACTTAACTTATAAATTGCCCCAGTACATGTATCAAGTTCAGATTTGATTGTTGATGGTGAACAACAGTCAGACACATATGAAGGCTGAAACATTCACCTGGCGACTCCAACTCGATCCAGACATTCCAGTGCTCGCTGATCCACTCATGCAATGGTAGGGTATGTGGCAAACCCTGCACATTGTGAAGCAGTAAACGATGTTAGAAATTGGTTAGCGGATTTTGAAATCAATGAAGAATTTTTTAGTGCCTTGCTGCAAGGTTTGAAAACTTTGAAGTTTCCTTTTGAAGCTAAAACTGGTGTTTGTGAATTAGTTGTTGAAAGAGTTGAGAAGGAGATTCAGTGTCTAGATGAGTAGATCCAGTCATATGATTTCCAAGACCCTAAAAAGTTCTTGGAAATCCTTTCTCCTTCGAAACAAGAAATAACAGACTTGCCTACAGATGTTTACATTGACAATGCACAGCTGGAGGTATGCATTGCAGAGTTGGGGCAGCCAACAGAGTCTGGCTTCCGCGATCCAATGGCAACATACATGGAAATGTTTTTCAGTTTGATTGATAGATCAGGCTGTTTTCTACGTGACCAGATCCATTACGTGCATGAAGGGCTGCCAGCGATTACATCTGTGTCCTGGCGGAAGCATTTTCAGGTGGCATCATTTTCAGGTTTACTTGAATGGTTGATCTGGTATTTTAGTATTACCTGATCTAGTGTTTTTACAGCAAAGTAGGGTAGCTTTTGTAAATAAATAAGCCAAAAGGCAGCATTTTGTTCCAGTTTCATTACAGTTTAGTTTGAAGTTTGCCGAATTAGTCTTTCAATCAACTCGGTCAGTTTCCAGTTAATAAGTTGAGTCTTCAGTTGTGTTGATTTGTTGAAATAATGGACTCCATTGCCCAATGGATGGAGGCACTGTCTGCTCTCCCAAAGTTCTGCAGTTCTTGGCACCTCCAAAAAGCAGCAGCTGCCATCCCTAGTGGAGTCGATGTTAGACTCTGTCTTGTATGATAGTGTGAGAATGATTCTTCTTCAATACCCTGTTTTGAAGAAGAAATCATTAAATGTGTTTTTTAGAATATGTAATTTGTCAAAAAGAAACCGAAAGACAGAGCCAATTAAATTCAAAAAGTGTCAAAACTCAAAACATTATAAAGTGGGTTTGGGGCGAATGAAAATTTAAAAGAAGCCTATAAAAGCACATCATTCTTCATTTGCAACTCATTTGCCTCTCACAAGCTAAGTGAAACCTTACAAAGGCGATTTTATGAGTTCTTGAGCAAAGTGGGCACTTTTGGTAGCGCGCTATGCGTCAGGAAGGGCGCGCTACATGTTGGGGGCGCGCTACGCATCAGGAAAGTTTTCGCAGTGTAATTTTACAAGGGTGCTACGCGTTGAAGGGGAGCTACGCGTTGGGCAGGGCGCGCTACGCGTTGGGTTTTTCGCCCTGTAACTTGCAGCAAGCACACAAAAAACCTCTCTTAGCTCAAGAAAGATACAACATTTGAATAAAAAGTCAAATAGCAATCACTTGTGTGCACAGTCAACATATACAGTTCAACCATCCTGTCTTTAAAACCATGTCAGAAAACGAATCAGATTATGAGCAGGGTTATGACAGTGATTCAACACCAGAGGAAGAAATGCCTAGGAGGAATCAAAAGAGTGGTAAAAGTGGTCGGCATGTTAGAGAGGAGCCCACCTCTTTGGCCTATTTGCAAGCCTGTCCACTTGCAATGTCATGTTTTCAGTATCAATCATGCTTTGGATATTGTGAGAGGATCTCACAAATTCAACACCATAGAGAACTGGTCCGCTTGTTTGTCCTACATTTGCACAATGGCCATGTGAACCTTACAGGAGTGGATTTCACCCTATCACCTAAAATTGTTGCTCAAGCCACCGGGATACCAAATGTTGGGGAAGAGTGGACCAAGCGCAAGCTGCTAGACAAATTTCATTATCAACCATACATCAAACCTGGATGCATGAGGCCCGATCCACTTCAGATTTTGGCTGAAGCCACCTTGAAGGAGCATGGCACTCAATGATACACCCTCAGCTCAAAATTCAGACAATTTGGAGCAATTTTGGTCAATTTTGAATTTTTGTGCCAAAAACAGGTTTTTGCCCTCAACGCGTAGCGCGCTGCGCGCTACCCTTAAGTTGGGGAGGTCCATTTCATGAAAACTCAGCATTTTTGGATTTGTCATCGCAAAATACACTTTCTCAGCCACTACCAAGAAGTTTCATGGAGATTTGAGCCCCCAAAAGGTCAAAAAACAAGCAAAAAATGACCTTCTGTCACTTTTTGGACACACAGGAAGCAGTCTTGGGAGATTACAATTTTGGAGGGGCAAATGACCACCAAATTGAGAAGTTCCACTTGAGCTGGAGAGTAGACATCCAGAAATTTCCAACAAGCCCACTTGTGCCTCATTTTGATGCCAGGAAGTGCCTCAAAAGTGGCCTGAAAGGCACGCTACGCGTAGAGAAAATGGCGCGCTACGCGTTGGGAAAATTTGCCAGTTTTGCACCTTCAACTCAGGAAAACGCAGCATTGATTAGTTTTGACTTTTTGGTGGGATTTTTCATCCTCTTTGCTGTAATTGATGTAATTTCATGTTGACATGACACTTTTTACCTATTCTAGAAGAAGATTCATTCATAAAATGGCAAAAAATTAATGAATGAATTGGTTTCTTAGCTTATAGAGGCAAGTTGTTTTGATTGCCTAGTTTGTAGTGCTCAGTTTAGAATTGGTTGAAACAACTCCTAGAAGGAGGAGCTCGACCCTAGAGATTAGGGAATGGATTGGCTTGGTCTATATATGTAATTTTTCATTCAGTAGCAGGGGTTGGACTCTTGGGATAGTTTTGAGACTATATTGTTACATATTTACCAGCATTTTGGCAAAGGGAAAGACCAGGGTTTTGCAAACACTACTTGGGTCCATGCTGGCATATGTCTTTGATTGGTGTTTTTCTCTCAGTATTTGTAAGTTGTGTATGTATTGAATCATTATCTCTATTGAATCTTTCTCTTATTAAACAAATGAAGTGTTAAGGTAGATAGAATCCATGAAATTGCTATGCGTCTGCCTTTTAAATTTGTTTAATATTCTATTGTTTTCTTTCAGTTTAAGGGAGAATCTTGAGACCTCTTGCTCTCCTTAGCCCCTCACCGGTCTGATCTATCCATCTCACCTGCTTTAAGGCATCAAAAAAATCGCCTATCTTGCCCCAAGTAGACCTCTGCAAAAACTGTGCCTCATCCTTGCACCTAAAATTGCCTCTCCCTTGAATTCAACAAAACCTTTAAAAATCATTTTAAACTCTTTGTACTTAATACCTAGCCTAAAATTAGTCATCAATTCAGTCATCTCGATCCGTTTCGATTATCTTTTGCCGAGTTTGACCCGGAGAGAGCCCTCTCCTGTCCTCGTAGGGCTAGCTACGAGGTTGAGCGTGGTTTGATGTGGCCTTGAGTCTTGCCTTATTTTAGCCTAAGGTAGATTTGAATGCTAACACCACGCCATTTATCTTAGCTTCGGATAGCATTTGTGAGCGTGACATTTGTTGCACTTGTTCTTGTAATTTTGATATATCATGTAGCATTTCTTCCTCTTCTTCATGAGTCATGCTAGATCTTTCAGGTTCCTTACTAGGTGTTTGCATTTTCTTTCCTCGGGGCATCAGTTCTCGATAATAATTCTCTACTGTGCCCTTTGAATTCCTTCAAAATAAATTTTCAAACCAATCTTAAGCAAAAATTTGAAAGAATCTACACACCTTTTTTCACTTTGTAGGAGCTTGATATTGCCTCTGATGTATCTTTGTACTTTCGAATCATCTAGTTCTGAAATTGCAACTTGTTGTATCCCTCTGTTTCCTCTTTCCAATGCCACCAGTCTGATCCAAATTGGATTCTCCAAGGAAGAGTTATGCAAAATCTCCCACAGTGACCTGCTTATAGACTAGTTCAGTAGAGCGAACTTATATGACGTACCACGAGTCACTGTTTCAACCTTTGGTTCTAAAAAAATACATACAAGAAACTACAGTTCGTCCTCTTTCTGCACCTTCTTACGAAATTTCAATCTGATGCTCAAAGAGAAAGTTATGACGATTTCCCCAGGTCACTTGTTTGGAATGTAATTCAGGAGTCTGCAAGAATACCAACTTCCTCATATCATATCTCCGCAAATATAGTGCAAAAAGTTCTGAAATTTGGACCTGAGATTCAGCACAATTTCTTCTCAAATGGGTTTTTTGTTTAGCTTCTAAAACGTCTCAGAAAAAAAAAGTTATAGCGAAAATTCCACGATGGCCTAGAATCCAAAGCTCTGATACCAAATGTTACGAAACCAGCTCAAGAGAAGGTAGAAAAGATAGATCCACGCCTTAGAATTCAGCATCTTAGAGGGGGCAACCTCCTTTACATTACATAAATGAACAATTCTTGGATGATACAAATGACAAAACCTCCTTTTTATATATAGGAGTCTAAGGAGTCACAATAAGTAAGGAGTGGGTTATGATTATGTCATCATTGAAATATATGCAAGCCATTAGCTTTAATCTAAGAGTCCATTGAAATATTATAATAAGTCCATCAACTCAAAGATATGTAGTATTTACTTCGATAAAACTGATTAACTATCCATATAGCTACCTTTTGTTGCATACCTCACTTATATGATTTAATTTTTCTTACTTGCACGTGCAAAGTGATTTTCAGAGGAATCGGGTACGTAATGTTGAACTAGTCGTAGAATCTTAACAGTGTTCAAAATTTTGCTTCAATTCTCGGGACTCTGGCTACGTGCTCAGAACTAATAATGTTGATGATCATTAATGTTGATGAATTTCTCTTAAAAAAGAAACAAATTCTTAGTTTGAAAAAAAACAAATGGAAAAATTTTAAAATTTAAAAAAATAAATAAATAAAATAAATATAATTAAATTAAAATTAAAAATTTTAAAAAATTAAAAATTTAAAATTGAAATTAAAAAAAGAAATTAAAATAAAATATAATAAATAAAAAATAAAATTAATAATAGAAATAAAAATAAAAATAAAATTAAATAAATTATAATAACAAATAAATATTTCAAATCAAAAATTCAAAAAATTAAATTAAAAAATAAAAAATAAAAATAAAAAATATAAGATAAAATAAAACAATAAATAAATAATAAAATATAAATAAAATAAAATAAATATAAATAAATAAAATAAAAATATTTTGCAAAAGGAGAAAAGGAGGAAAAGAGGAATTAGGAAAAAGGAAAGGGAAGAGAAAATCTTAAGTGCCAAAAGACTTATGTTCTTCAAACTTATTATTTTGATGCATAGTGTATGATTACCAATGTTTTGTTTTTCATAACTATAGATGAATATTTTTTATTTTAATATTATATTTTTTTATTTTTTATTTTTATTTTTCTCATTTTCTTTTTTTTTAAGAAAGAAATCAAACTTCTTTTGATAGTAGAGGAGAAATATCTCTTTTTCCTACCAACTTTATATCAAAATTTTCTTGCATATTTTGAATAAACTCTTCTCTTGTCAAGGGCTTATAATATAACTTTAATCTATATCCATTAAAAAGGAAAGTGATCCCTTCTTCAACAATGGTCTTAATTCTAACTCCTCTATTGTCAAAAATAGTTTCTCTCATAGCAACCAAGCCAATGTGTTTGAAACTTCCCTTGAAAATATTTAAACTTTGAATCAAAGAGAAGGTGCAATCACCTAGTTTAAACTTTTTGACTTTGATGAATTTATCATGCCACCTTGTTCTATGTTGTTGGATTATGCTTTTCCTTTGTATCGCATCTAGTTGGATCTCATCCAATTCATGTAGTTGTGATATCCTTTGCTTTTGAGCTTCAAAAAGATCCAGCACCAATTTTGTTGTTGTCTTGTAGGTCTCCATTTGGAATTCGATAGGAAGAAAAATGTGCTTCCCATAGAAAATCTCATAAGGAGTATGTCCCATAGTATTTCTCCATGCGGTATGGTATGCCTAGAGTGCTTTTGGAAGCCTCTTTTATGTAGATGTATAGTCTTGGTCAGTATATCTTTGAGAACCTTGTTGGTGGATTCCATTTTTCCATTAGCTTGTGGAAAAATGGAGTGGATTTGTGATGTCTGATTTTGTATTGCTCCATAATCTTCTGCAGTAACTTGGATGTAAATTGCGCACCCTGATTTGTTACAATTTCTCTTGGAATACCAAACCAAGTGAAAATATCCTCAATAAGAAATGTAATAATAACATTTTCAGTAGCAAAATTTAGTGGCTTAGATTCTATCCATTTGGTAACATAATCAATGTAAACAAGAATATACCTCTTTTGCTTGGATGGAGATTGATGGGTCCAAGAAAATCTAGAGCCAATTTTTCAAAAGGATCTACTAGTACCTGTGGTTGTAGAGGTATCTCAATTGCTTGAATAGGTCTCCCCATTCTCTAACAACTATCACATATTTTGACATATTCCTTGGCATCCTTGAAAAGGGAAGGCCAATAATATCCAAAAAAGAAGTACTTTATATGCAGTTCTTTCATCGACAAAGTGTCATCCACATGGTTCTTCATGACATGCTTTCAGTATCCCAGGTACTTCATCTTCTCGAACACATATTTGAATGATCAAATTAGGTCTTGTTCGGTACAAATCTCATTCAATCCAAGAATAGGGTGCACTGGATTTGATGACTTTTTGTCTCTCTTTTGGTGACAGATAAGGAGGAAATTTTCTTATAGCTAAATAGTTAGCAATTGTAGGAGTCAAATTTTTACTTGTATAATATATAACATAAGGAGTTAAGTATTTTTGTCACAATACTACTCCTAAAATTGTATCTGAAGAATTAGTAGAAATATGAAATGGAAGGAACCAATTTGGTCCTCTTACAATTGGTGCTTCAGAAATTTTTTGTTTTAAGAATTCAAAATATTTTTAACAATCATAATTCCAATGAAATTCACAATCCTTAGATTAATTTGAAAAGTGGTGAAATTATCTTTGTGAATTTTTTTATAAACCTTCTATAATAACTTGTGAATCTAAGAAAAAATCTAACATCTCTTTGGCATGTTGGTATTGAAATTTTGGAGATAACTTCAACTTTTGATGAATCCACTCTGATTGCAACACCTGAAATATGATGGCCGAAAACAATTCCTTCGTTAAACATCATAAAACATTTTTCATGACCCAATGAAAGATTAACTTCTTTACATCTAACAAGGATTTTTTCTAATTTTTACATAGCTTCTTCAAAAGTGCTCCCATAAACAGTAAAGCCATCCATATAAACTTCTACACAATCATGGATTAAGTCAAAAAAGATACATAATACTTCTCTTTGAAATGTAGCAAGTGCATTACATAAACCAAAAGGAAGTACCATAGAGGCATATGTACCTCATGGACATGTAAAAGTTGTATTATCTTGATCTTCAAGTGTAAGTTGAATCTGATTGTCTCCACTGAAACCATCAATAAAAGGGAATTATTTCTTCCCTGCTAGTGTATCTAACACTTGACCAATAAAACATAGTGGGAAATTATCTTTTAGAGTTGCTTTATTTAGTTCTCAATAATATATGCAAACTCTCCACTTTTCATTTTTCTTAGGCACAATAACCAAGGGTGAAACCCATTGGCCATCTAAGATTGGGTAAATAAAATTCACATTTGAAATGTTTGTAATTATTATTTAACAATCTACCTCATATTAGGATTCATCCTTCTTTAAGGTTGTCTTATTGGTCTGTAATTATGTTGTATATAAATATGATGCATACAGGTATTTGGATTGGTTCCTTTCATGTCAATATATTCCCATTCAAATGCAGAGGAATGTTTTGTAGCATCTTTATTAATTGTTTCTTTTTAAATTCTTCCAAGTTATTAATAATGTTTAATGTTTTACTTGGATATATTTCCACTAAAGAATTGCCAAACTTTTCCATAGAGTTTAATGATATCTTGGATTGACAAGATGAGAAATATTCAACTCCACAATCTTCCTGGAAACTTTGATCTACCATGTGCACACAATAATTTTGCTCACAACATGAAGAAAAATCATGATTATTCGTTAACTAATATCCTTCATCATTTTTTGAAATAGTTAAAAATGGTTGAATATCTTCAAAATCTTCATCGCCATCTTCAATCCATACTTCATTTTCTATCTCAATTATTTCTCTTGTAGGTTGATATAATGTGAATTTTTTGGTAGAATTTCCATCAGAAATAAACATATCTCCAGATCTACAACTTATGAATGCACCAACTATAGCTAACCATGGCTTACCAAGAACCAATGGATGTCCTCCAAGATTATTTTTGGGATTTAATATCATAAAACCAACAGGATACTCCCATGAATCTAGGGATACTAATACATCTTCTAATATACCCTCAGGATTAATAACAGATCTATCTGCTAATTGCAATAAGGTGCGAGTATATTGAAGATATGTTAATCTTAATTTGTGCATTGTATTATTATTCATGATATTTATAGTTGCACCTAAGTCAATCAAAGTGTTTGATATTTCAATACCATTGATATGAATCTTTACAATGGGATGTTATGAAACCAGCTCAAGAAAAGATAGAAAAGATAGATCAACGCCGTAGAATTCAGCCTCTTCGAGGGGGAAACCTCCTTTACATTACATAAATGAACAATTCTTTGTTGATTCAAATGACAAAACCTCCTTTCTATATATAGGAGTCTAAGGAGTCACGATATAACCCAGCCGACCTAATAATAATAATATAAAGCCACAAAAATAACAATAGAGGGATTCTATGGGGCACAGTAATAACAATATGCGGACAATAGGGGCACAACAATATTAATAAGGGGTATAACTACCATAATAATGGGGTAATCACTAGTATTATAGGGACCCAACATGCCCCTCTCCTTAAAAAATGTGTTGTCCTCAATGCTTGAGTAGTTCTGGATACTTCTGTATAAAATTCTCATCCTCCCATGTGGAATCTTTAGCGGATAAGTTCTTCCACTTGATAAGATACTCCAAAATTGATTGATTTCGTAGCTGTCGAGTTCTTGTTTCTGTGACTGCTTCCAGTTCCAATATAATTTTTCCTTCCTCGTCAAGTTTTGGCAATATTGTTTGAACTGGGA
>APFE030971449.1:0-16358 GCA_000404065.3 Pinus taeda | reverse complement strand
ACAAGCACTCAATCTTTTTGTGTAATGATCCCTCAGGTCCAAAAAGATTAAAATATAGAGGAGGGATGGCACTTCCAATGAGTTTAACGATCTCAATTGCTCGACAGTCTTTTTATATTTTAGGAGTCTAAAAAGAGCTTAAAAGAGACTCGTCTTTGAGGAACGAGTGATATTTTAGGGTAGCAGCTGGTTCTAGGTAAGGTTTGGAACTTTTCAATCACGGTAGTGTAAAGAAGGTGGCTAACAGAATCACTCTTCGTAGCTGTTCCTCAAAAGGGTAAACAATCAAGTGGAGGTGGATAATCGGCTAAAAGGTGAAGGTGATGGTAAAAACACGACCAAGGCTCAAAAGCTAATAGTAATGCGATCACAAAGGTTATTTACTGAAAGTGGGTTCATTTTTTAATGAGCTTAAACTTTGGGGGAACATATACTCATAACTAGATTTATTTTTTAGCAAGCTTGAACTTTGTGGAAACATTGCTCATGCTAGTCATATAATAAGGATATCTCTCATCAGTAGGTTCATTTTTTAGGGAGCTTGCCCCATGTGCAACTTTGCTCTGGAGCCTTTTTTATGCAAGCTAGGAACAACCCACCTACGAGGTTAAAGGTTTGAGAGCCTACAAACTAAGCAAATAAGCCTACAAACTACGAAAATAAAAGGTCGTTTTTCACTTGCATGCAAAAGGTTTGCATGCCCCCAGATATAAAGAGAAGTAGAGTTTCCAGGTTACCATATGGAATTTCTTGCATTAAAGCAAGGTTATTTCATTTGCATTTGCAGTCGAAACACTTCCTCAGCTCTGTCCATCAAAATAGATAAAGGTGAATGGTGTTAGTTCCAATCACATAACCTTCGACGAGGAAATGATATTTCCTGACTGATCCCATTTTCCTAAATAGATGGGTGTGTCAGATTGGTCATATATCCTACAAGGAAACCTACCTTATATCTGAGGTCTTCCTGTTGAAGCAGACCAGGGTGCATTCCCCCTGGGTTTAGTCACATTCACCGAATCACTCGTGCTCATTAGGTTGATGAACTAGAGGTTGATGAGACATTCCTTGTGCAAAAAGACCAGTTAGGAATGGTATTTGACTATTAGCCATGTTTGAACCAGGAAATGAAAGCTGGTTAATGAGTTGGACCACTCTGCCTTCATATGGGAAACATATCACCCTAAAGAGTGAGGAAACAATAGCTCCCATGATATAAATGTAGTCACGTCCAAGGAGTAGATTGTAATCTAATGGCCCTTGGACTACCATCACGTTCAGATACATATTTTTCCTTCTCAAAGTTATAGGAAAATTTGGAAGGATCCATAACGGTCGACTGGTTCCTTTGTTTAAGCCTGACAGATTTCAAATCTCAGGTAGAAGCGATGGCGAACCAAGTGCTTTCCAAGCAATTGAGGAAAGGATACTCATGGAGGCCCCTTCATCTATGATTGTACCAGCCATGATTATTCTGTAAGCTTGTACTATGATTCAGAATGGTACATTAGATGGTAGGCTGGGTCTCCCTAGCACATTCCAATCGAAGGAAACGACTACATTTCTTGGAGGGACCGAATAGATAGTTGAATGAATCTCTGATGGACTTCCTTCCTACAGTAAAGGAATGGGTAGACTGCCCCCAAGTTCATTGGCTTCTATGTTGAAAAAAATAATTTGAACAGTGTCATTCTCATTCTGTTTGGTGACTATATCATCTGAAGGTGGTCCTTCTGAAGACAAGACTGGGTCAACTGCCGTCTCGACCTGTTGACTTTGGTCCGGTGTGGGCTCAGAGGGTTTATCTTCAATGATAGGTGCTTCAACTAACAAAGATGGTGTGCCAATTGGATTTTCAACTAGCGATGGACTCGGCAAGAGTTTCTTGTATCCCGGAGGAAGCCATAGCAGTGAAGCAGGATGGTTATCCAAGACTCTTTTAGCTTCATCTAGGAATGGACAATTGTGGAGGGCATGATCGCCTTCACACAGTCTACAAGGGAATTTAGATCTTCCTTTCTATCCATTAACTTCGTTTTCACTAGTTGACGGTGTACTTTCAACATGATCGTCAGAGGTTGAGGACACCAGATTGTGAAAGCAGGGAGACCAATCCCTTAACATCCATGGGATGCAAGGGCAATCTCGATGATAGCGATCTCCTTTGCAAATGACACATGGAGATTTAGGCTTGGATGGTATAGTGTGTGGATTTTCACCAGATGATTCATGATTTCCCCCTTTTGTCGTTGGCTTCTTCTTCTTCTTCTCCTTCCCTTTCTTCTTCTTCTCAGTTACTTGTTTTTTAGTTTTACTAGCTTCACCAAGCAAAGAGGAAGAAGGAGAGGGAGAAAAAAATGAAGTCGAAGGTTGGGGGGTAACTCTAGTATCATCTGGTCATTGATTTGATTTCTCAGGAATCACGGTGTTTTGAACAACAGAGGTCGAGAAAAGCCATACTGGCAGGCCGATTGTAAGTCTTGGAAGGGTCAAAGTAGCCATATGAGGAGCACCAACATCTCCCCAAGAGGAGAAAGGACTAGGATTCCCCCCAAGGGGAAATCCTTGATTGGTGGACTCCATTTTTCTCAACCTAAGACCAACGAGGGAACAGTGATGTTATTCCGATTAAAATAAATTTTATGGCGCTTTGACACAACTTGTTTTTTCAATTTTAAAGAGTCAAGAAAAATCTAAAGATGACTCTAGTCGCCTTCGATTTTTAATGAGCCTGAAGTGACAAGTGCTCAAATGGACCTTTTCTTTTAAGGAGTCTAAAAGGGAATGAAAGTGACTACTCTGGAAATCTAGACAGAGGGATTACCAAACCAATTGCAAAACTGCAAAATACCTTTTACGTACAACAGTCAATCTTCCCGAATGTTGTGTTCAGTGCATTACAATCGATAGGGTGCAGACACAGCTTCCTAAGAATAAAGGATATAACCTATTGTGGTCTCCTAATATATACTTGACGGTACGTGGGAGCACAAGTCCATACTAGCACTTGTCACATCAAGGAGGAGGAATCACCCAACCTATGATGAAAATGATAGTTACTAGGCTTTACAATGCCAGAATACATCTCTAGCCTAGACTTCTAGATGTTGTGCATTAGGTTCCAAAGCGTTTTTATGTTCATTGAAGTTTATTTTATAGTTGATCTTTCTTAAGAAGTTTTCATTTAAGTTTCACCATGTGATGTAGATTTACAATTCCTAAATATGCAATCTAATATGATAAACAATCGTTTATTTTTCTTTTTGCAATGAAAACCCTAGCTACTAAGGAAAGAGAAGTAAATCCTTTCAACATAGAGCAGAGAGCACACACTATGATGCATTGTCTTAAATCAATTTCCGCATGCAGTCTAAATGAAAATGCACATGCATGTATTTGTTTTTTTAGTTTCCTTAATGTGAGAATGACAAAAAGAAAACTAAGTACAGATCTGAACTATCCTTCCTCAAAGCGACACTTTAGCAATTTCTTTTCAAAACAAAAGGAAGATTTAGACGAAACTTTCAATTTCAACTTAAAAACTACTTTTGACACTTCAAATAATTGATGATCCAAATCAAATACAATAGCAAAAGTGTAATCAACTATCTAAAAGAGGAATACTTTATGACACTCTTTTCTTTGACTAAAAACGACACTTGCGACACTTTCAAATCAAAATATGACAGTTCGATTAAGCTACTGTTTGCAAAGTAGAACTGTAAATGATGAAAAATACATAAAAACATTCACAATTCTTTATCAATGGAGTTTGAATAATGCAAAGGAAGATAATTTCAACAGTGATATACTGATCGCAGACAACAAAACTATTGAATAAAGCTGAAGACAATGAAGAGAAAACCAAAATTTGGAGGCAGAAACAGTCTTACTCAATTATCAAACCTGTGACACAGGGAAACAGGGATCCATCTCACCTGTAGCACACAGGAGGTGCGATGCATCCAGACTGCCAATGAGAGACAGTGCGATGGTCCAGGGACGAGACTGAGCTTGCTTTTTGCTCACAGTTTGTAGGTTAGTTTAGGGATTTAGGCTGAGCTAATGATAGGTAGTAAACACAAAGTATAGGGGCTGATCTAATGAGGTTATTTGAGCTACCACCACAGCACTTAGGATGTTTGCAAGTCAAATGTTCATTTCATAAACTAACCCGGAGATTGACTGTAGTAGCATTGATCTACTTTGCAATTGCATAGAAAAAGCAGTTCGAAGGCTAGTTGGCTTAACTTCAGGCTTCGTATGTAGTTTATAAGGAAAACAACAGTGACTAACAATCAAACTATTCGCTCCCCAACGAAGTCGCCATTTGGTTATCATGATAACTAGTGTACATTCAGAGCTGCTTGTCCCACTAAGACGGGTAGATATCTCATAAACAAACAAACTAAAGTTACTTGTGTTTTCCTTTATGAGAGATAGATGAGAGAGAAGCAGAGAGTACCAACCTCAATCTTTTGCTTGGCTCCTTGCTTGTTTCCTCTCCCCCTTGACAGAGCTTTTCCACTCTTTCCTCACTTGTCCCGCTTCAAAGAACACCTGTAGAGTCAAAGTAGCGTAATACCATCAAATCATAGAGATGTATAACCATAAACAATATAGGATCAGATGTATATTAACCATACCAATGCATACAGCAATTCAAGATTTAGAAATATACAAGAATATGGAGGAAAACTCAAATATATTTATTGATAGAAGTAGTAGAAGAGAGGATTACAACCCAGAGTTCTGACCCAGCGCCATCCTCCCAGCATGAAAGCCCTCTTCACCTCATGAAAAGCTAGATCACCCAACACTATGATTTTTCACAGAGAAACCAACATCACTTCCTTACAAAATACAAAATTCCAGCCTCTGGATCTATAGGATGATGGATCAATATATAGATATTTGCAGGTGGGTGAGTCATCTTCTGGGATTTTGAATAGTGTCATTTCTCTAATAGTTCTTGGTTCCACTTGGATATTTCATGATCTCTTACTCATCCTTGGGTGATTTCAGAGAGGCAAGTGTCAAATGAGCAGTTTCTAGAAGATTCTCTAGGTTTCCACCTAGCAAACTGCCTCTGCCATTTGTCTTCTCTCACTCATCGCACCCTACAAAAGGGCTTTTCAGGATGCATCGTACCCTCTATGTGTAACAGGTGAGATGGATCACACCCTCAGCATGGAGCAGTCTGTATGGTCCAATTTTGACTAGTTCCGAGCAGTTTTTCACGGAGAACTTCTGGGAAATGATGTAATCAGCTGACCTTGTTCCTTTAGGGTATGAAACAACACTTTTAGGGGCTTAGAATCCTTTGGTTTATGTACATATGTGATTGGGGTTGCAGTTCCCAAATATGTCTAACAAACCTCGTGTTGGCGCAAAATAGAATGAAACAACAGGGAGATCAACATCGAAGTGAAAGAAGTTTTGATGTACGTGACTAGGTATTCCTATGGCTACAACCATATAAACAAATTTCCCTCAAGCAAGCTAAGAAGGATAATAAATTATCACCAAAGTATTATGTTCCATACAAGGTGTTGCAAAATATTGGTACTATGACATACAAATTGGAGCTTCCTGCAGCTTCTCGAGGACACCCCGTTTTCCATTTTTCATGTTTAAAGAAGGTTATAGGTGACAAGCTCCCAGTTCAAACAATATTTCCAGAACTTGATGAGGAAGGAAAAATTATATTGGAACTGGAAGCAGTTATAGAAGCAAGAACTCGACAACTATGAAATCGATCAATTTCATAGTATCTCATCAAGTGGAAGAACTTATGCACTAAAGATTCCACATGCGAGGATGAGAATTTTATACAGAAGCATCCATAACTACTCAAGCATTGAGGACAACACTTTTTTGAAGGAGAGGGGCATGTTGGGTCCCTATAATACTAGTGATTCCCCCATTACTATTGTAATTGTATCCCTTATTAATATTGCTGTGCCCCTATTGTACCCATATTGTTATTACTGTGCCTCATAGAATCCCTCTATTGTTATTTTTGTGCCTTTATATTATTATTTTTAGGTCGACTCTGTTATATTGTGACCCCTTAGACTCCTATGTATAGAAAGGAGGTTTTATCATTTGAAGCATCGAAGAATTGTTCATTTGTGTAATGTAAAGGAGGTTACCCCCTCGAAGAGGCTGAATTCTAAGGTGTTGATCTATCTTTTCTATCTTTTTGTGAGCTGGTTTCATAACAAACTGTCATTTGTTTGATCATTTTCCCACCAATATATTTGATGATAGTTGTTTCACATCGATTAATATTTATGGTTTATCTCACCATTCAGATACTTGTCAAGTAGTTGAGGCCCTTCAACCTTCACTGATGGTTATGTCAATTCCTCACTATCTTGACAAGCCTTCTGAATATGATCAGATCTATTTTCCCTCACAATATTCTCATCCTAATCCCATGCTTTTAATTGAAAATTCATTATTTCAAAGTTTTCAAGATTTTCAAGAGGATTGTTTCGAATTTCATGATAGAATCACTGAATGGTTGGAGCAATATTACTTGAGAATATTTGTTACAAAGAATAGGTTTCATCCTTTTCTCATGCTTGCTAAGCAGGATGACACATAAGAATTTGCATCCATAAGAAGTCTTTGAGGTTTATCTGATCATGGTTTCCGTCAAGAATGTAAAAATATGAACTGGATAAAAGTAGTGGTTGCGACACATCTTTCTTCCCATAGGAAATACCTTCCTTTATTGTGCATGTTCTTCAATCTCTCATCTATTGAGTCTTGTACCTTAATTTATATATTTTTTAATCGATCATATATTTCTCTTTGTAGGTCAGGAACAACTATGATGGATTCATTGGAAATTTCATTATACGTTACCGCAAGCTTCTAACTGTTAGGTTAGGAGTAGGATTAGTTGCATTCTAGTTTCCCCCTCTCTTGCACTCATTCTGAACTTGTTCTCTTTTGTATTTCTTGTCTTTTCTTACTTAAGTGTTTCATCATGTTTGGTTTCCCTCCTTTGTTTATGCTCTCATTTCACTTCGATGTTGTTTCATGTTTTTTCCTTTTTGTTCTGTTGCTAAGACTTTGCATGAAAGGTGTACTATTTTGCCTCGAAAGGACAATGTAGAAAAATGGAGGAGGACTTTATGACATTGCAACATTTGGATAACTATCCATCCTTATTCGTTGTCTTGGTCACACATTTGGCTAACTCTCCATACGATCCTTGTGTTAGAAAAACCTAGTGTTGAACCATGATTTCCATGTCTATTCTAGAAACCTCACACCTACACTTAGTCTTTATGTTTCAATGTTTTCAGGATCATCCAATAAAGTAGAGAATGACAAGGGAAAAATCTAAATGAGAAAACCTAAATCAGAGTTCTCTATATGCTTCTATGAAGAAATAACGTCTCATGCTCTGAATAATTCGGGATCCCTCTTCCACCCATGAAATAAATAAGCGTTGATGCAGAGTCCTATATAAATAAATAAATAAAGGTGAAAGAAGAGAAAGACTTCTTGTGTAGAGAGGTGAAGCAAGAAACTCCATCGGGGGACTGTCCAGGCTCACTAGTAGTGGATCAATGTTTGTGTTCCTAAAGTGATTCTATTGGGGTACTATCAAGGATTTGTAGCAACAGAGAAACACCATAGATGAAAAACTACACTATGAAAATCTAAAGCTTGCGAACTTCATTACCCACTCTTGATTCGAAACATTGTGTGATCATTGACATTATGTTTTTGTTTGACAAAGTAAAGGAGTGAAGGTGACTATGTTTATGCACAGGGAAATGAGGAAGCCATGGCAATCTCAACGACAAGTCAATACTACCTAATGAACTAGACCTTGTATGAAAGAATTTACAGCCAAAGGAGCTGGAGTTCTACTAGTCTATCGCCAAGTGTTGTCGCTGCGAGAAACACCTTACAAAAATTTTCTTACACTAAAATTTTGGAGCCTAGTGTGCATATCATGATTTTTAGTTTCGCATTCACTTCTCGGTCATTTGATGTTTTTGATATCCCTTCTTGGATTGGAAGTTTCGAAGTCACTTGCTCACACATGCTTAGTATGTAACAAGTGCATGAGTGCATTCTTTTACACAAGGTTAAAAAAACATAGCACCGTTCATAAAGATTTTTCTTGTGCAATTTCCAATCTATGTAAATAGCTAGTGCACATTGAAATTGACAGTTTCTCACTTCTAGCTACATTTGTACTTTTATTTCGGCAAGTTTTGTAAACTTTTGCTTCACACACCTTTGTTTTTGTGAGTTTCATTTTCATGTTTTTGGCTATAACTTTCACCTTATTTCCATTTAGTTAGTGGAATTTTCATGTCATATTCACCCCAACATGTGTTTCCTTCACTTTTTTTCACATATTGCAAGTGTCGTTTGCACTTTTATTTTCATATAGAGAGTGTCATCTTTTGACGTAGGAATTGTCACTTACCGTGTAAAGAGGAGTTTCAGTTTGTTTGAAGGGGAAATATTTGTAATAATGAGTTGTTCTTATCATGTAGACATGTTCCATACTAATTTCCAAAGTTTCATGAACTATCACAAAAGTGTCGTTATTATCGCCACAAAGTGTATCTTTAGTGTTGTGCCTTGAATGAGTTGTCGCAATGTTGTTGCATTGAGGAAAGTATGGTGTTCATGTGTTCTGAGTGACCCATGCTGTGTTGTAAAGTGAAATAAGGGTGTGATCATGTTCAAGTCTTGATTTTATTCAACTTCCTCTCACTGATCCAACACTTAGTCAAAATTGGAAAACCTCCCGACTAGGCCACTCAGCCTCATCGAGGCCCCCTGAACTGCACACTGTGAAGTCTCATTCCTCAAGTAGCAATCTCTCTGAACTGTGCAATACACAATCTCTTCCTCCTATAATTGCACATTTTTCAACCTTAGTGATCAAGTCCAACCCCTACGTCCTAAAACTACACAATCTTTCTCTCCATCCAAGCCAACACTATGAATTGCATTGTCTACATCCTCAACACTCAATATTGAGCTCTTGAACTACGCAACTACGCAATCACTTAGCCTCATGTATTTCTATTACTGCATATTTCTCAATTTCAGTGCTCAATCCCAAGCCTTTGCCTCCAAAACTACGCAATCATGCCATGCTACCAGGCTTGAGCTACACATTATAGAGTCTCAAATATCAAGCCCAACCCTTGATCTCTTGAGTTGCACAACTACACAATCACCTGACCTCCCTTGCCTCCTAGAACTACATAGTTGGCTGAAACATTCCAAAACCCCTCACCCCGGCTCAATAAATCCCAAAATTGAACAATTGGCTTTCCCAACCTAGCCTGAAATGTGCATTGTGCAGTCTAAAGACTCAATATTTACCTTTGAATTCCTTATTTGTGCAACTGCTAAGCCTCTGTCTCGGTCCGTCATGGCTCAATCAATGGATCATTATGTGACATCTTAGACTAGGGGTTTATTGGAATGATGTTTTCTTGTTATGATTGGATTACAAATGCAGGTAGTCTATCATGCTATGGAAAGACAGTGAATAAGGATATGGAGAAGGAGGACATCTTAGAAGACACATATGGAGTTGAAGAGATAAGATGGCCATTAAGCGAGAAGACGAAGGAACATCAGATTGCTATAGAAGATTAAAGATCAGGGCTGAATGAAGACTCCATCTGATCCGCAACCCTTTGGAGGGTACATATGAAGAAGAAAGCATATCTCTCATGAAGATGAAGCATTGCACATCTCTTGTTGAAGACAAAGGAGCAACAAGAATGGATTGACATTTCCATGTCATCAAGAATTCCTTGTCAGTAGTGTCATGCCATGCCATGTCATGAGTTGTCATATGCCACATCATTCTTGTGGATTATTTAATTTCTTATTTAAAAATATATTGTAAAGTGGAAGTCCGAATGTATAGAATATGAAGAGTCATGTAAAGTTGAAAATTCATAGGAAGTCAAATAATCTTGAGAGTAGTCAAAGAGTCACAAGGGAGGTGAAGCATCACCCCATTGGTTATATATACACCCTCATTGTATGAGAAAAGGACTTTTCACCTTGTCTCCTCCCACAAGGCATTAGAGAGACAAGCTTAATCGTTTGGGGAGCAAGTAGTGGCTCCAACGCTCCATTACTGGAGCTAGTGGTGTTTATTGTATACATGTGTCTTAGAAACTTTACTTAATATCATAAGCCTCGTGACCATCACGTTCTTCATGCATGGATTAAAAATATTTGTAAAACTATTATGTGGATGTTTGTAATTCATGTTTTCTTTTCTCTTTTATAAAGTAGTTGAACTATTTTGGTTATTTTGGTACTTATCATATTGATAATGTGTTGTAATGGTTTCTATTACTATCACATCCTTTTGGGCTATTCTGTTGGATATTAAACCAATCTTTCTTGTTGTTTGGTTGTAATGATTGTCGCATCTTTGTGGACTATTCTGCTAAATATTAGGCAGATCCTTCTTGGTTGAATGTGTCTCTACTAGGGTGATACTATTACCTCTCTCTTCGAGGCTCACTTTTTTTCTCCCTCCGTGGTAGAAGAATCTTGACACACCTACAACCAAACACTCACCAAGCATACTCACTTGGTTTTCAAAGGCACATTTGCATTCCTCTCTCTTTTTTATAGTTAGGGCTAGGGAAAATCTATAAGAATACATGGCAACTAGGTTGATACTTTATATGGGGATCCTATTCAAAACTGTGTGAGGTCTAATTGGAACTTCACATTGGGGAGACCCCCTTGGTTGACAAATTTCCAACGCCGTTAACAAAATAAAAAAGGACTATTTATTCATGTCTATGTTTTTTGGATTGAGGTGAGATTGGTTAGTTATAAATTTTGACATTAAATTAGGAGTTCTTTCAATTTGGATTATAGTTTTGAAGACCAATAATGATAGAATTTGAGAAATGTAAATAGTTTGTGAACATTTTGTTTATTCAAAAAGATTTACTCATTATGTTATCCACATAAAATTAAGATTACAAAAAATCTCTTATTTTTTAAAGTGATAATATGAGTAATAGTATATCAAGCTTTATTAGAAAGGTAATTTAAGATTATGGAAAATTTGTTATTTCTTGAAGTGATAATATGAGTAATACTATATCAAGCTTTATTAGAAAGGTAATTTATATAAATAATGTAATTGAGGAAAAATAAATAGAAGAATTTAATTAATTTTTATGGTTAAAGAATATCAATTTACAATTATTTTTGGTCATTTTGTTATTTTTATATATACATTTACTATAGACATAACCACATCTATTTTATATGTGACAAAATCGTATTTGTATTTTTGTTTTTCTGTCTTCTATAAGATAAAATAACTTTAAGTGGTTTTTATTTTATTTTTTAAAGAGGAATAATTAGTTTTAAAAGGGATGGATCAACTGTTGAAAATCAATGATCTTTTTAACATTGAAAAATGTTCAATTTTTATGAGGTTTTCTTTCCCTAGAAGTCATGGGGACACCTTGAGGTAGTAGTTGAACATGTGGTTGTTATTAGAAAGATTAAGTTAATGACCTCATGACTCATGCATACGTAAGTGAATAAAATCCTACCCGTATGTCTTTTTAAATAAGTCAAATATTTCTAGCACGACCATATTTTGATGGTTTTGTTCTGCAAGGAACCCAAGGCTCAAAAATTGTGATAATTGAGAAGAGACATAAAAATGTGGCATCCATGTTAAGAGTTGAAGTGGACTAGGATGAGTGAAGTATTCAAGTTATTTTCATTCCTTAGATTCCCATGGGTTATCGAATTTTGGCAATAGGCGAGTCCCACAAGTCACAAAGACAATAGGAGAAATAAACTTAAAATTTTTTTACATGCAAAGTTACAAACAAATGTGTGGACATAGACATGCATACATGTGTCTATATGTGTTTTAATTACAAGGAAAATATCGTGTTATCCCTCCTTCCATGAGGTATCTATATAATGGTAGCTCGTCTATTAGCCATAATAGTGCTTGGTAACCAAAAAGGACTTAACTAGACTCAAATATGAGATAGGCCAAACAATGGAACCTCCTCATAAAATATTCCTTGAAACAATATGTTTTAATTGATTGAGATAACCCTATATGATATTTTAAAAACCCAAAAATATTCCGCACAAAATATTCACATTATATCTATTATTCAAAGAAAAACTACTTTTGAGATAAAACCTCAAATTATCAAAATTATTCTACCAATTAATGGTAAGAGGCATCATTTCATGGCCATATAACATGCCAAAATTTTTCTTTGCAAACATGTTCTTCTCCTAAGTTTTCTTCAATAGATAGGGTAGTGTAACACTACACTTCCTTGACCATGATATATTTTCCAATTAAACTTTGATCTTCACTTGGATCTTGTGATAATAAAGAAATGATATCATTAATCTTAATTCATGCACTAGGGGAATTTTGAGGTTTAAAATGGGCCTCTTAAGGAAATTATAAAATAATAGTAGAAATAATAAAATAAGATTAGATTACACCAACAGAATTTAGAGGGAAAAAAGAAAAAACTATTTTTTCAACTCGTGTTTTTAACCTATCTCCTTATGGGTTTAAACAAATTTTGAGTGAAAACATTAGTTGGATGAATAACTTGATTCCTCATCCAAGGAGTACCCATGTTGCATACTTTCGATGGACCCTGCTACATGAAAAATGAGAAATACATGAAAAATGTGATTGTAATAATGATTTTCCGTGTATTTCTCATATTTCGTGTAGCAGGGTCCATCAAAAGTATGTAACATGGGTACTCATTGGATGAGGAATTAAATGTTTCATCCAACAAGTACTTATGCTCGAATTTGAGTAAAAATTTAGGGAGATAACTTTAAAATATGAGTTAAGAAGGTAGTTTTATTATTATTATTATTTTTAATATTTTTACTTTTTTACTCTAAAAATGGTGAGTCATCGTCCATGGTTGACATCATCATCTTGAATCCTATTTGTTCTTATAAACTTTATTTTGTTGTACATTTTTCATAGGAGGCCCATTTTAGACCTCAAAATTCCCCTAATGGTCTCTAGTATAGTGGATTGATGCTCACTGTCATAGTTTCTCACTGCTACATGGATCCAATCGGCTTTACCCAAATCACCCATTATATTCTATCTTTTTTCCTTAGATAACCATACTTAGTTTATTTAGATAACTACTCTATTTCTTCCTACTGGCATGCCAAGTGGTTTGGAGTCATCAATTCCTAGCTGGTAAAGATCCCTCTCAAAATGTCATCCTCCACATGTTCTACAAACCCTCTTATAATTTTGAATCTGATCGTGAAACTAAGAAAAGATAGTTGTGATACTTTTCTACAACGTTAAATCTACTATGTTAGTAGTCTATAAGGTAGACTTTTGTTTTGTTAACACATCTCTACACAATATGATAGGACTTGATACTTATCTAGTTGTGATACTTGTTTCTATACACTTAAACTTGAGGATCTCAATGATCTAAATTATTCGCTTGTGCCTACTTTACTATTATATCCCTATAAAATATGCCACCCAAAGTGAAGGGAATCAATGTGCTATCTCATACCAAAAGTTATAGTTAAGTCCATGTACAAAATTTTCAACCCATAATTTCTACATGTTTAGTTGTGGCATATACCTCAATGTTTTTGTGAATATTGCTTCATATTTCGGTATTGGCCTAACATTATATCCTATTCAGATTATCTAATTAATTTGTCTCTTAATAAAATTCTATGAGTGATATGGATAGGATCATTATATTATTTTTCATCTATTATGATACTTTTAGAGTGGGAAAATTGGAGGAATCAACTTACAATGCCATTTTTACCAATGGGTCCTAGTTTGGAAAATTGGGATTTGAAACCTTCTATAGGAACTTTGAATAAGTAAGAAAATATTTTGGGGTCCAAAAAATATGACTTATCCCATACGATATGGAACTATTTTACGCTAAAAAAACTTTCAAATAGTGCATGAAGGACATCAAACATAGTTCAAATGCAAAAGTTATTCGACCTAAAAGTTTTCCTTCCTATATTGTCTATTATGATTGAAAAGGATGTAACATCAATCATGTTACTCATGGAAAATATGCTAGAAACATGGAAACTATGTAAAAAAAATAGAAAAGGTTAAAGATTTAACTCTAGTTGAGAGTTGAAGGAGTCAAACTTAATTGCTAGTTCAATATTGGTTTTTGTTATATTCAAGCCACTAAGAGGAGAAAAATGGGTTCCATTATATTCAAGTACAATTCATTCTATAGTAGATTATAGTAGCTAGTTGTGGAGAGAGAGAGGAAATAATTGAGGGTTTTTGTATTTTGTAGAAACCCATGGGTCACAAGTCTTAGGTAAATTCGTACATGGTTCCTTTAGCATTATATTTCCATTATTTCATTCCATAAAAAGAGAGCAAAGAATCCTAACCTTGTAGTTGTTTTTTCTACCCAAAGGGTCTCCGAAAGCATATATTGGTGTTAGTTTTGATTGATGTGCATTTGTATTTCACTATCTCCATTTTTCATATTTAATATATTGCATACCTAAACAACAAAATCATTAATAATATATCTAGATACTAAAGGAATTAACCATTCATGATATATATTTTATCTTATTTTTACATATTTTTTGTGACAAATTATCAAGTGGAATATCCATGGTATTTTACAAATCAATGAAAGGTATTATTTTCTAAAATTACCCAAAAATAATCCCCATGACAATTCAAACAAATCCATTTCTAACTATGGAAAACAAGTCTTCAACCAAGTTGGATCACCCTTTCGCTAAAAAATACTAATATGCACTCTAATATTTAGGGTGTAATCCCTTAGTATGCAACACATAGCCATGCTTTCCAATTGACCTTTAACTAGTTTTCCATTAGTATTGCCCCAACATTCTGGAAACTTTACATTCTCCATCTCTCTATGAATATAGTTTCTTGCATAATTTTTCAGTCCTTCTACATGTACAAAAATACCTTCTTGTTCAATTTCTATCCAATTCATTAATGGAATTAACATTGTTTTGAAATAACAAATTATGTTTATCACCTCTGGAAGGAAAAAATCCTTCTTCCTTAATGTGTTATTCTTTTCTAGAAGAGGAATTTAGAGGTGTAAGATACAATGGAAGATACACAACTTGATCTTTATCCTTAGATGCTCCACCTTAGATGCTCTTCCTCTTGTGTCGATATTTTCCTTATAAAAGGAAGTGATTAAAATTTAATTAATTTTGATTTTAAATATTTCAAAAAATTAATAAAATTTACTGTATACCTGAAATAAATAAGTCTAAAACGCTAGTGTTTTGAATTTAGTTTTGATACCAAATGTAACACCATTTGAAGTTTTAATTATTTAAGTCAAATACGTGTGCACAAACTATAACTAAATTTAAGTTTTATCTTAAAGCTTGCGTTCAAACAATCTTCGTAAAGTAGTTTTTAATTTCTTTTTAATTCTTCATTAATATATTAATGGGGAAATGCTTAGTAACCTTCTAATAGCCTTCATAATGTAACAATATTCTACCTATCAAACATAGTTGGGTCTCCTATTATTTTTGACACATATATATATGATATTGTTGATCATACAACTCTATCATTTTTCTTCTCAAGATTTAAATTAGAACCATAAACTATAATTACAACTATATATATTTATATTCAAATTGTTAGTTCTGAATAAATAGTCTAGAATATTAATCCTAGACATGCTTCTATATTTTATTCTTGAATGGCATGGAGTATTTATGATAGAACCTATAAGGGGTTCCAATTCGATGCCGTGCTAATACACGGTTGCACTTATATTTAGAACATTTTTTCCATTTGAAATTAGGTGTTATTCAAGGGAAAACACCCATGCAAGTCAAATTTTTCATCTTTGTACACTATTGATCTTTGCCAATTTTTGTAGGAATTTACAGGGTAAGTTCCTCAGACAGAACACCAAAAGGACACCGCTCACAAACAGATCACAGATCAATACACCAGTATTTTTACGTGGTTAAAACCCTCAGAGAGGGAAACAGTCCATGGCCTGCGCCAACGTGGCTACTACAGGCAATTTATTAATAAAAGAATGAAAATTTACATAAGCTTCTCTTATGCACGGTTAACCTACAAATGACCCTCCATGCGCTTTAAATAGAATTCATGGACCAATCGGGTGTCAAGCCACGGATCAAGTGTCGGTAATACCGAGGAGAGAATGAACCGTCGGATCACTACATATCGTGACCGTCGGATTGTAAGTTACAAAATGTACAACGGTAAAGAAAACACTTTACCTAACGCTAAC
>APFE030971447.1:242272-293064 GCA_000404065.3 Pinus taeda | reverse complement strand
AGCCATGCCATGGGTGTTTCCATCAAGTACAACATCTGTAACATATAACCATACCAGAAACATAATGCCAACAATGTAAGACAAAAACCACCTACTGTTGTCTTCTTTTAATATAAGAAAAATCTGTTTACAATCATGTACTGGTGCAGGCTCATACCAGTTGTAGGCACCCACCTATAGAAGGCTACAACCTTCTCTCATTCTCCATCTTCTACTAGAATGGAGCTACAACACCTTAGCTCTTGTGCTAGCTGATCCATTTACTAGTACGTAGGTGCCGACCTATAGAAGGGTCTAACCTTCACTCTTATTCCAGCTACTACCGGAAGGGATCTCCAACCCACTGGCTCTTGTACTAGCCGATCCATTTACTAGTACATAGGTGCCAGCCTATAGAAGGCTCCAACCTTCACTCATTTTCCAGCTGCAACTGGAAGGGAGCTCCAACCCCATGGCTCTTGTACTAGCCAATATGTTTACCAGTACATAGGCGTCGACCTACAGAAGGCTACGACCTTCTCTCTTCCTCCAGGGACCACGTTTCATAAATTTTTAGACTGGATACTCATAGAACACATCACCACAATCTGAAGGCCACATTTCATCAAATTTTCACACTGGACCCATCAGTAACATTGAAGCTCAAAGTCAATCACCACTGTAATACGACCATCAAATACATATGCATCAACTAATCGTTGAAACTCAATCATCAATCCCTAAATCAACCACAACTAAATCAATCAATCACTGGAAACCCATCATCACCGAAGAAAATCACAATCAATCGATCTAAACATTCATAACACTGTCACCGGAACACAAAGAAGAACCCAGAACTCTACATTAACAACCAGAACCAACTGCAACTTCAAACATCATATTTCATAATGTATACACTACTTCAATGTGTTGAAATAGCGTGTATATGCACTTTTACCAAAGTGAACCAGCGTATAGATCCGTAAATACTAACTTAAAACTTCACAGTTGTTCTAGACTTTCAGCCATACCCAGATCATACATTTATAGATTAAAACATGCATTAGTTTTCAGATCTAGACTATCCATGATCAAACCACATAATGATAATTTGTTTCAGGATTTATGATCCCGATCCATCATCCATCATCAACCACTTAGGTGCATCCTTAATTCAGATCAAGCAAAGCATCAGAAACCCATATCCTGTATATTTTCTTTTGATCTAACTCTTCATAAGATATTGAATACTTGCACACCTTGGCCTAATGATCTTCTCCTCCTTATATAGTTTTAGGCCTTTCTCATACCTCAGATCAAAACCTCTTAGGACCAATACCTTGGACCAAATACCTTGAACCAATACCTCAAGCCAAATACCTTGGACCAAAACCTTGATTTTCCATCCCATACGTGCTTTTCCTTCTGTGAAAGTGCATGTATATGTATACGCTCTTTTTGTTCTGTGTGTCCGCGTGTATATGCTACTTTTACAAAGTTAACCAACGTATACCTCTCTTTATTCAATATCTAGAGTCTGATCTATAATCCTTTGTTGTTAACCTCTTGCACTATGAATTTTCACCTGTGTGAGTTTCCATCAAGGACAACACCTGTATGATAATGCCAACAATCTCCCCCTTTGGACTTGATGGAAACAACAACACCAAGACACTCTCCCCCTTTGACATCAAGGGAAAAGGGTGGAACAATGTATTCTCCCCCTTTGATATACATTATGTTGTCCATGCTCCCCCTGAGTACATGTTGAATGCTCTGATTAAGCTCCCCCTTTGTACATGCTGAGATGCACTAAACCGTCCATGCTCCCCCTAAGCACATGCAGAGTCTACAAAAATATTTTCCAAAATAATCACATGACTCTATAAGTCAACCATGTGAGTATGACCGTCCTATCACCAATAACTGATACAGACATCAATCTCCCAACCAAGTGGGGATATACCAATATATTATACATGACTAGAAAATAGGAATTATTACATCATCCTTCCCATGCATAGTGGGGTTACCTCATAGGTCTTTACATGACCTTTACATCAAATGATATACATGACATTTATAACAAGGATTAAAAATCTAAACAAGACCATGATAGTCATTAGCAAATATCATACACCATATATGAATTTCACCATCAGCATCTTCTGGCAGCATCAAGATCAATAGCCTGTATATGTCCATCATCAAAAGAGTCACCTGAATCAAAACAACTATGTGGTTCAATCAATATAAGCATCTTCGTGTACCAAGATCTTCTAACTTAATGCCAACAATGCATTATTAGAAGCATATGCTCCCCCTGAACCTGTGCCAATTGTTCATTGTCAGATCTGATCATTGCAAATATTAGTAAGAATCATCAAGGCATCACCATCAACCAGTTATTCATCAACTTTTTAACATCTCTTGAGGGCCAAAAATACTTCCACATATCATCAGCAAACTGTAACCATCATCAATTAGAACTGAACAAATAATTGATAATTGACTGAACCATATCAAACCCCTTTTCCTGAGTCTGTCCCACTGTTTTTTCATCAAAACACCATATACACAAATGTGCACCTTCTAACTCGTGTATATACACGACTTCTCTTCATAATAACTGTGTATGAGAATTGGAAAATTGAAGTCTCATACTTTCAGCTCCCCCTAAATTTTTTATGTTTGTATAATGTGTTATGCCACATCTTTCTAGTTGTACTTCCTTCTTCTTCCATACCTTGGAGTGTGATGATGATTTCTCCTTTTGGTATGTTGGCCAAAATTTTCTCCTGCATTCTTTTGCTATGTGCCCAAACTTGTTACAAGCATAACATCTTATATGTTTCATATTCCTTCTGTAGCAGTCAATGGCTTTGTGACCGAACATATTGCAAGAAAAGAAATATCCCTTAAAGTACCTGGAAGTTGATGATCTTTTTGTGTAATAGTCTTGAACCATTCTACTTCTGCATCTCACTATAACATGTCGAAAATTATGAAATATAAAACATTCAACATTATTCATCAGAGGAAGTAACCGACTACCTCTTCCATAGTTAGGAGTGAATGATTTTCTTTGAAGACTTTCTTTCCTTGGTTGTTGATGAGGTTGACCTCTTATCTCCTTGTTGAGCAGTTCATATTTTGCATTAGAGTTCCTTGCCTCATCTTATGACCTAGATCCACCTTCAACAGTTTCATGAAAACCAAGACTAGTTTTGATGGTAGGAGACCTTTAACTACTAAGAATATTATCCAAAATCTTAGTATTGTCTTGAAATCATAACAGGTTATCCTTTTCTTCTAATTTACCTTTTAAGATATTTACTTCAACCTGATAATTTTCTTCCTTTTCCAGATATTGCTTCTTCATGGTTTCTTCAGCCTTTTTTCTGTCTTCCACTTGTTGCCTTAATTTGAGAATCTCATTTTCTTGTTCTTCATCCACTTGAGGTAGATCTCCATTCTGCTTATTTGAATTTTCAAGATCTCCTTTTAGAGAGAGGATCTTAGCTAGAAGACTTTCATAGTAACTGGATCTATCTTTAAGTATCTCGATGGTTGTAATATTTTCATATACGTCATTTCTTAATGATGTCACTTCATCCTACAACTTTTGACATTAATCTTCCTTTTCCTTGTACTACTTCCTTACTTTGTTTCCTTCCTCCAACTGAGCTTTTAATCTAGTAACTTCTTCCTTGATGGCACACTCCCTTCTGTTAAATAGATCTTGTTGATCTCCAATTTTATATGTGAGTCTTTTAACTTCTGCCTCTATATTTCTTTCACTATCACTTTCAATATCTTCAATATTGCATGAACAGAGAAAAGTATCACTAGAAGACCAAAAATTTTGTACTTGATACTTATTTTGCTTGTTCATCTTCAATCTGAGGTGATTTTGAATCTGAATAATTTCTTCCACCTAACAACCCATTGTCTCTCCTGTTGTCACTATTCCTTTGAGATGTCCTCTTTTTCTGAGGTGCTTTCTTCTTTAGTTTCTTTCCCATTGTTTCTAAGGATCTCCTTCAAGCAATCAAGCTTTTGCCAAAGCACCTACTTTGATACCATTTTTTGGAAATAATACTAAGAAGGAGGGGGTGAATTATTATTTACAAATCAATAACTTTTTCTTTTCATACTCAAAATTATATACGCTACTTCAGTGAAGGTAACTCGTGTGTACATGCAACTGCCTTTAAAGAAACCAACGTATATCCAGCAAACTTATGATTCAGATAATTCATCATATGTTGATCTATAATTAGTGCATCAGTACTTCATTAACCATATAAACAGTAACCATGTACAGTAATAATAGAATAAACCATCACACATAAGCAACACACATGAACACCAAGATTTAAGATGGAAACCCAATTCGAGACAAAAAGCACCTGCTATTGTCTTCTTTTAATATAGGAAAAACATGTTTACAATCTTGTAATAGTGCAGACTCATACCAGTACGCAGGCACCCACCTGCAAAAGGCTACAACCTTCTCCCATTCTCCAGCTTCTATTGGAAGGGATCTACAAACCCCTAGCTCTTGTACTAGTTGATTCGTTTACTAGTACATAGGCACCAACCTACAAAAGGCTACAACCTTCACTCATTTTCCAGTTTCTACTGAAAGGGAGCTCCAACCCCCTGTTCCTTGTACTAGCTAATCCATTTACTAGTACATAGGCGCCAGCCTACAGAAGGGTCCAACCTTCACTCATTTTTCAACTGCTACTGGAAGGGAGCTCCAACCCCTTGCCTCTTGTACTGGCTGATATTTTTACCGATACGTAGGTGCTAACCTACAAAAGGCTACAACCTTCTCTCTTCCTCCAGGGACCATGTTTCATAAATTTTCAGACTTCATACTCCTGGAACACAACACCACAATCTGAAGGCCATGTTTCATCAAATTTTCACATTGGACCCATTAGTAACATTGAAGCTCAAAATCAATCACCATTGCAATACAACCATCAAATACATGAACTAATCACTGAAATTCAATCATTAATCTCTGAATCAACCACAACTGAATCAATCAATCACGAAAAACCCATCATAACTGAAGCAAATCACAATCAATCGATCTGAACATTCAGAACAATGTCACCAGAACACAAAACAGAACCCAGAACTCTACATTAACAACTAGAACCAACTGCAAATTCAAACATCATATTTCATAATGTATATGCTACTTCGATGTGTTGAACCAGCATGTATATGCGCTTTTACCAAAGCAAACCAGCGTATAGATCTGCAAATACTAACTTAAAACTTCACCACTATTGTAGACGTTCAGTCATACCCAGATCATAACATTTACAGAATAAAACATGCGTTAGTTTTCATATCTAGACTATCTGTGATCAAACCACATAATAATAATTCATTTCAGACCTTATGATCCCAATCCATCATCCATCATCAACCACTTAGGTGAATCCTTAATTAAGATCAAGCAAAGCATCAGAAACCCATAACTTGCATATTTTCTTTTGATCTAACTCTTCATAAGATATTTAATACTTACACACCTTGGCCTAATGATTTTCTCCTCCTTATATAGTTTTAGGCTTTTCTCAATGCCTCAGACCAAAACCGCTTATGACCAATACCTTGGACCAAATACCTCAAACCAATACCTTGAACTAATACATCAGACCAAATACCTTGGACCAATACCTTGGACCAAAACCTTGATTTTTCATCCCATACACACTTTTCCTTCTATGAAAGTGCATGTATACGTATACGCTCTTTTTGTTCTATGTGCCCGTGTGTATATGCTACTTTGACAAAGTGAACCAGCATATACCTCTCTTTATTCACTATCCAGAATCTAATATGTAATCCTTTGTTTTTAACCTCTTATACTATGAACTGTCATTTGTGTGAGTTGCCATCAAGGGCAAGACCTCTATCATAATGCCAACAGGCTTGACACTGACTTGTGTTGTGAGTGGGGCTCTTGTGGAACTAAAACCATTTTCTTGTGTCCTTCTTTGTCTTTGTGGTGTTGTTCTTTTCTTATGGCTTCAGTGAGTTGTCCTGGGTAGCGCTACCTTGGATTTTTCATTTGTTTTATACCTTGGATTTGGAGATCCAAAGTCTTGCTTCTTCTATTTAAATTTTAGCTTGATCTTAACAGTGTAACTATAGCTAGCACCGAGACAGGAGACATCCAGCAACTCCATCTCATCCTGGATGTACTTATGTAGACACCTATTGTATTTGAGTACCAAATGCTGCTCATAATCCTTAATACCAAACCTCATGCGAAGGGCATGAAAAATATTTTTGAACTCTGACACATCTTGGTCCCTTCCCTATTGCAATGTGGACCACTTTATGTGTTTATCATCATAGCTCTCGAAAGGGTAATATTGTTCCTTGATGGAATTTCAGAAATAATTCCAAGTGGATGTGGCTGAAAACAGTGAGGGTTCCCTCTCATCTTCTATTCACAGTAGGTTTCACACCAGTCCTTGACATGGGGGGTGGCTTTGAGGAGTGTAAAATTAATCTTTTCTTGATTGGAAAAGTCATGAACCAAAAAATATCCTTCCAACAGATTTAACCACCTATCTAGCTGGCCTACAAATATGGGAACGTCAAAGTTGAATTGTACCTTAAAGGGAGTGGCACCTCCATAGTGGATGTTGGATGAAGATGTGTCACTTCTGGGTAGTGTTAAAGGATCTAGAAAAATTTGTCCAGCATCACATTCCTTTGTCACTCGAGGGCTTCTTTGAGCAATACTTTGAAAGCATATCTTGCTCCCTATTCTTTCTTTTCTTCTGCCGTGCGAGATTGTCAGAATTTGAGAGGTTGGTCTTGTAAAGGTTCAAACTAGTTAGAGTCCTAACTCATACTTTGACCTCATTATGGACATGAAAATAAAAACAAAGAAAGGGTAGACTACTCTGATACCACTGATCTGGACTTGTTACAAGCATAACATCTTATATGTTTCATATTCCTTCTATAGCAGTTAATGGCTTTGTGACCGAACATATTGCAAGAAAAGAAATATCCCTTAAAGTACCTGGAAGCTGATGATCTTTCTGTGTGATGGTCTTGAACCATTCTACTTCTACATCTCGCTGCAACATGTCAAAAATTATGACATATAAAACATTCAACGTTATTCATCAGAGGAAATAACCGAATTTCACTTCCATAGTTAGGAGTAAATGATTTTCTTAGAAGACTTTCTTTCCTTGGTTGTTGATGGGGTTGACCTCTTATCTCCTCGTTGAGCAGTTAAGATTTTGCATTAGATTTCCTTGCCTCATCTTATGACCTAGATCCACCTTCAATAGTTTCATGAAAACCAAGACTAGTTTTGATGGTAGTAGACCTTTGACTACCAAGAATATTATCCAAAATCTTAGTATTGTCTTGAAATCATAACAGTTTATCCTTTTCTTCTAATTTACCTTTTAAGATATTTACTTCAACTTGATATTTCTCTTCTTTTTCAAAATATTGTTTTTTCATAGTTTCTTCAACCTTTCGAATCTCCTTTTCTTGTTCTTCATCTACTTGAGGTAGTTCTCCATTCTACTTGTTTGAATTTTCAAGATCTCCTTTTAGAGAGAGGATCTTAGCTTCAAGACTTTCATAGTAACTAGATCTATTTTTAAGTATCTTGATTGTTGTACTCTTTTCATATACTTCATTTCTTAATGATGTCATTTCGTCCTGCAACTTTTGACATTGATCTTCCTTTTCCTTGTACTACTTCCTTACTTTGTTTCCTTCCTCAAACTGAACTTTTAATCTGGTAACTTCTTCCTTGAAGGCACACTCCCTTTTTTTAAATAGATCTTGTTGATCTCTAATTTTATTTGTGAGTCTTTTAAGTTCTACCTCTATATTTCTTTCATTATCACTTTCAATATCTTCAACATTGCATGAATAGAGAAAAGTATCACCAGAAGACCAAAAATTTGTACCTGATACTTCTTTTTCTTGTTCATCTTCAATCTTAGGTGATTCTGAATCTGAAAACTTGTTTCCACCTAACAACCCATTGTCTCTCTTGTTGTCATTGTTCCTTTGAGATGTTTTCTTTTTCTTAGGCGCTTTCTTCTTTAGCTTCTTTCCCATTGTTTCTACAGATCTCCTTCAAGAGATCAAGATTCTGCCAAATGACTTGCTCTGATACCAATTGTTGGAAATAATACTGAGAGGGAAAGGGGGGTGAATCAGTATTTACAAATCAATAACTTTTTCTTTTCATACTCAAATTTATATACGCTACTTTAGTGAAGGTAACTCGTGTGTACACGCAACTGTCTTTAAAGAAACCAACATATATCCAGCGAACTTATGATTCAGATAATTCATCATAGGTTGACCTTTAATTAGTGCATCAGTACTTCATTAACCATATAAAGAGTAAGCATGTACAGTAATAACAAAATAAACCATCACACATAAGCAAAACACATGAACACCAAGATTTAAGGTGGAAACCTAATGCAAGACAAAAACCACCTGTTGTTATCTTCTTTTAATATAAGAAAAACATGTTTAAAATCTTGTACTAGTTCAAACTCATACCGATATGTAGGCCCCCACCTGTAGAAGGCTACAACCTTCTCTCGTTCTCCAGCTTCTACTGGAAGGGATCTACAACCCCCTAGCTCTTAAACTAGTCGATTCCTTTACTAATACATAGGCACTGACCTACAGAAGGCTCCAACCTTCACTCATTTTCCAGCTGCGATTGAAAGGGAGTTCCAACCCCCTATTCCTTGTACTAGCTGATCCATTTACTTGTACATAAGCGATCGACTACAGAAGGCTTCAACCTTCACTCATTTTCCAGCTGCTACTAGAAGGGAGCTCCAACCCCCTAGCTCTTGTACTGGCTGATATGTTTATCAATACGTAGGCACCGACCTACAAAAGTTTACGACCTTCTCTCTTCCTCCAAGGACCACGTTTCATAGATTTTCAGACTTCATACTCCTGGAACACAACACCACAATCTAAAGGCTAGGTTTCATCAAATTTTCACACTGGACCCATCAGTAATATTGAAGCTCAAAATAAATCACCACTGCAATACAACCATCAAATACATTTGCAACAACCAATCACTGAAACTCAATCATCAATCTCTAGATCAACCACAACTGAATCAATCAATCACTGAAAACCCATCATCACTGAAGCAAATCATGACCAAAACACAAAGTAGAACCCATAACTCTGCATTAACAACTAGAACCAACTGCAACTTCAAACATCATATTTCATAATTCATACGCTACTTTGATGTGCCGAACTAGTTTGTATAAGCACTTTTACCAAAGCAAACCAGCATATAGATCTAAAAATACTAACTTAAAACTTCACAGTTGTTCCAAACTTTCAGTCATACCCAGATCATAACATTTACATAATAACATGCATTAGTTTTCATATCTAGACTATTCATGATCAAACCACATAATGATAACTCATTTCAGGCCTTATGATCCTGATCCATCATCCATCATCTACCACTTAGGTGCACCCTTAGTTCAGCTCAAGAGAAGCATCAAAAACCCATAACCTGCATATTTCCTTTTGATCTAACTCTTCATAACATATTCAATACTTGTGGACCTTGGCCTAATGATCTTCTCCTCCTATATAGTTTTAGGCCTTTCTCAATAGCTCAGACCAAAACCTCTTAGGACGAATACTTTGGACCAAATACCTCGGACCAATACCTCGAACTAATACCTTGGACCAAATACCTTGGATCAATACTTTGGACCAAAACCTTGATTTTCCATCCCATACACACTTTTCCTTCTATGAAAGTGCATGTATACATATACGCTATTTTTATTCTATGTGCCTACGTGTATACACTACTTTGACAAAGTGAACCAGTGTATAACTCTCTTTATTCAATATCTAGAGTCTAATATGTAATCCTTTGTTTTTAACCTCTTTCACTATGAACTGTCATCTGTGTGAGTTTCCATCAAGGAAAACACCTGTATCATAACGCCAACAGGCTCAACACTCACTTGTGTTGTGAGTGGGGCTCTTATGGAACTAACACCATTTTCCTATGTCCTTCTTTGTCTTTGTGGTGTTGTTCTTTTCTTATGGCTCTGGCGAGTTGTCCTAGGTCACCCTACCTTGGATTTTTCATTTGTTCTATACCTTGGATTTGGATATCCAAAGTCTTCCTTCTTCTGTTTAAATTTCAACTCGATCTTAACAGTGTATCAATAGTTGATGCCAAGACAGAAGATATCCAACAACTCCATCTCATCCTGGATGTACTTATGTAGACACCTATTGTATTTGAGTACCAAATGCTGCTCAAAATCCTTGATACCCAACTTCATGCGAAGGGTATGAAAAATAGTTTTTAACTCTGGTACATCTTGGTCCCTTCCCTACCGCAACTTGGACCACTTTATGTGTTTATTGTCATATCTCTCGAAAGGGTAATATTATTACTTGATGGAATTTTGGAATTAATTCCAAGTGGGTGTGGCTGAAAACAGTGAGGTTCCCTCTCATCTTCTATTCATAGTAGGTTTCACACCAATACTTGACATGGTGGGTGGCTTTGAGGAGTATAAAAGTAGCATTTTCTTGATTGGAAAAGTCATGAATCAAAAAATATCCTTCCAACAAATTTAACCACCTATCTATGATGCCTCCATCTAGTTGGCCTACAAATATGGGAATGTCAATGTTGAATCGTACCTTAAAGGGAGTGGCACATCCATAGTGGATGCTGGATGAAGATGTGTCGCTTGTGGGTAATGATGAAGGATCTAGGCAAATTTTTCCATCATCACATTCCTTTGTCACTCGAGGGCTTCCTTGAGCAATAATTTGAAAGGATATCTTTCTCCCTCATCTTTCTTTTCTTCTGTCATGCGAGATCGTAAGAGTTTGAGAGGTTGGTATTGTAAAGGTTCAAACCAATTCAAGTCCTAACTCATACTCTGACCTCATTATGGGCATGAAAATAAGAACAGAGAAAGGGTAGACCGCTCTAATACCACTAATCTGGATTTATGCAGGAATGCAACAGAACATAGATATAAACATAAACATGGAGATGTAGCAAACATAAAGATTCATTTCATTAACATCAAAGAATTGAAATATGCTTACATACAGAATGGAAATAAACTAGCTCAGGCGATGGTAGCTTATCTCTAAGAAGAGATGTGGTGGCTACATGCCCCTAAGCCATGTTACAATGAGGTTCAAAGGCCTATTTATTATTGAGAAACAATGGAAAAACATAACCATCCAAAAAACTAACCCTAGGAGATGAAGCGTCAAAATTATGGGCTCTGTTGGGGTAAATTGGTACATCAACTTCCCGGGGTCATAACTTTTGCATACAATCTTCGTTTGATGTGCACAAACCTTGTTAGAAATATCTATCCAAGCACTACAACTTTCAGCTGTAAACATGACTCAAGACTCATGTTTCCTTGTTTTCCAAAAAAAACGTTGTTTAGGCCTCAAAATGGTTCCAGAAGTTCAGGACCCAAAAAACTGCCAAAAATAGTAAATTGCGCTAAAATTAAGGAAACTAAAAAATTGAAAGAAATAATGGTGGGGGCCCAAGTGGAATATGTGGGTGGCCACCATTATCCACTAGATTGATCTTGTGGTGATAGCCTAAAAATCCATTTGTGAAAGAATATGCCTCTTGGCAACCAACATTCTCCAAAACTTCATCTATAAACAGAGTAAGGAATGGGTCATGAATAGAGGCCTCATTTAGTTTCCTCTGGTCCACACATATTCAAATGTCATTAGCATTCTTATTCTAAATTACCATAGGGTTAACACATTTAGACTACTTGATGGATTTAACTACCAACATGTTTTTGAGCTCCTCCTTAACCTTCTACTTATAAATGAGATTTATCCTATGTATGGCCTCTACTTAATTTCTTTCGCAAAATGGAATCTTCATTTCCCCAAAATCACCAATTATTCCCTTCATCTCAGATAAAATTTTAGGGAACAAGTCTTGATACTCATGTAGCAGATCAAAAACCTATCCAACATTGGCTCATCCCAGTAGTCACCAATTACCATGATCTCCATAGTCTCCTTCATACCAATGTCCAACTTGTGGGTTCAGATAGGTTTTCCATAGTCAAGTACATTAGAATCTCATCATAGTCACACCACAACGTGTTCTCCTTCAAACTCAAGGACGTGCAGATTCATCGGGCCCTCATAATCTTAGATCTCCTATGCAATATGATAGCATTCAAATAATTCCATTGTATTCTAAGAGTGTGAATGCAATGAGCAGAGAGATATCTCCTTTAGTGCAATGCTCGGATTAGGTGAAAATATATTTTTCTTGATCTTCTATAGTGCTCCATGTACAGAATGGTCTTTAGACTCAAACTCAAATGTTACCTTAAAACTCTTTGTCATCCTCTCCTACTTCATCATACCTCATCATAGTTCCAACTATGTATACCAGTTGTGATTTATAGTTTATAAAGTATGTACGAAGTGATGCACTAACTCATCCTCTAGAATCCTCTCCCTTCACCAATATGCAACATAGTTTCCCAAGTGGGTGATTGGAAAACCCTTTCCTTCATACTATTTCTCGGTATCTCCTACACCCAAGCCAAATATTATCTGTAAGAATGCCTATATTTCAGCCAGGTGTCAGCCTACTCCTTGTGTGTTGGCCACCAACATGTTGGAGTTTCATTTAAGGAGATGCTTAATGCTAGAAACCTAATCTTCTTGAGCACATATGCCTCAAATTTGTTTACAAATGTACAAACATTTGTAAGAATGTAGTGCCCTAGGTAGTTTCCATAACTCTATACTAATCCATATTTTTATGTGGTTGACATGCACACATCTTTAAGTATACACCTCATGATCAAGGCACTACTTCCAGTTCTACAAGGCCTCATCTGAATCCAATGGAAAAAAAATCATACTTCACCAACCTAGAGTACCATTCGTTGTAGGGCTGACATAGTTGTCATGTCACGATGTAACATTATATAAATTGTCAATATCTATTGTATCGAGGTCCCCTCACATAGGTTCAACATAATATTCCTCCTCTTTATGATCTAAGGGTGGGACCACCCCTAAGCCCATTGATTCAAATGGCATATTTCTCTTTTCTAGATTAATGATGGGTAAGTTGTCAAAGGCTCAATTTATGCCAACTAACATTGGATTTAAATTTATATCATCTACTATCTCAATCACCTCAAATTCAGCTAAGCTTCTGGCCCTATCGACATTAACTTCGATGCCCACTGATCTTCAAATTAGGAAGATTCTATATTGGTTCACCAATCAAAGTTGAATAAGTGACCATTCTAATTTCATATTACCCATTATCTCAAAGTTCTTCTTTAGCAATATGTTTATGTTGGATCTTAGATCTAGTATATCATTGTTCATATCATAATCAATAAGCTCGTAATTGAACCAAAATTCTTGGTTGGTGTGCTTCGTACATAGTACCTTCTTTATTTTTCTTTGTAGTGTTTGTGTAGTAGCTTCCTCCTTCTCTGAAGCGAAGTGGTATGTCATCTTGTGCAACTTATCTAGCCTGTGTCCATCTTACATTAATTCTAACAAATTCTGAGGAAATCATGAATGGAACTTACTTCCATAATAGTCCCATTTATTGAGGGTTGATCATAGAGTAGTGCCATTTGTGATTTTAGCATCAAGCTTGAGGTTCCCATTATGCCACCAAAATATCCTTCCTTTCCTCCTAGTATGTCTACTTCTCCTTAACCAAAACAAATTTTAGATGGGGCTCAACAACCTTTTGTACCCATGGGTGGGGTTGCCCTGTCTAATTTATGGCATCCATCCCCATTCTTGCACCACCTTTGGTGACTGCACCTATCTGAGGGTGGTCTCATCAAGCTTCTATTGTCACCATCTGCACATTAGGCCCCTATTTCTCCTTCCACTTTTATAACATCTGAGCACAATCCTATACAGCATGATTTGATTGCTTGCAATATGTACATGTAGTAAAATGATTATAGAAATTGTTGGGATATGGTCCCCTAGGGTTAGTTTTGGGGAAAAAAGCCCAATCTTTGTTGTATAGAATGTAAAGACTCCACAAGTTGTGGTCACGGAGCGCGTAGATAGTGAAGTGTCATAAAGGGTTTTACCCTTCTTTTATTTAAGTTGTGTCAACTTTTATAGATCTATCCATGGTCCGGGGACCGTGGGATTGTATAAGTAGGAGAGTCTTAGAGATTCTAAGGCAATAATAGGATTCAATGATGAAGATGAATGTAATGGGTCAATAGGCAGAAAAGTGAGGAAGTCTTAGAGTAGAAGAGAGGCTCTACAACTGTGTGCACAGAGACCTAGAGTAGACTCCACAATTGAGTGCACGGACCCCTACAACTGAGTGCACAGGGAAGACTTGAGTATGTAAGCATAAATGAAGTATAAATAAAGAGATTATTCCAGAAATTCTTGTACTTTGTCAATTTACTTCTATTATGAATGAATGCGCTTTTATTGATGTGCGACTTTACATAATTAATGTTTTTATATGAAAGCACTTAATATTAATTATTTACGCGAAGCATATCTTATTGCATGTTAAAGTTCTCATCGCTTAGGTTGATCTAGGTAAAACATGGGATTAGGAGTAATCACAGAGTGCAAGTGGTTGATTCACCTATTTAGGGTCTACGAAAGATAGTCGTGAACATTCGTAGAGGTATAAGAGTTGATTAAGGGTAGTTATATTGATAATCCCTAAGTGCTTATCGATCTATGTGATTCTAGGATTAGGGCACAAAATGACATCACACTAATCTATGGGTGCAGAAAATTGGTTCCAGAACCCCCCCCCCATACTGCTTTAGGTGAAACTTCAATCCGTCGTCCACGGATTGATGCCGAAAGGGCCAGTAGTGTAGGTATTTGTTTGGAAAAACTAACTTTGAACCGAATCCTCAATTTTATGTAGGTTTGGTCGTTTCTTTTGTATTTGAGAAGTTACCTGAAGACACCCAGCAATTTATATACAACATAATATCTGCACCAGCAGAGGCCACCAATACTGGGGAAGTTATTGCCACTTAGGGAGTTGCTCCAAAGGTTGTGAGTATGGAGGTTCCAACCGTAGTGCCTACAGTGCCGAGGTCGCCTAGGCCAAACCCTATGCTGGTGAGGGAGGTCCCCAAAACAAAGAAATATAAGCAAAAGAAGTTGGTACTGGTGTGCAAGTCACCAAGGAAGCATTCTGCTACACAAGCCCAGAGTAAAGAAAATCCGAGCATAAAAGAGAAGGGAAAAGTGGTGAATTTGGAAGCTAGGGAGGGCGCGGAAGATATAGATATTGAGGGGGTGGACCCTATATCTAAGTTTCTGGAGTATATCCCTCCACGCAAGGGAAAAGTGAAGGTCCCAAAGGACCCAGATGCAGGACAATTCCTGCTTAACACACCCCTATCGCTGGAGAATATCACCTTTGAAGGTCCGCACTTGGCACGAATCCCGCACTTAAAGCTCGAAGATTGGGATTTGGCAGAACACAAACGGTTCCCCCACCTTGCTACCAACTCCTTCATGCAGAGGGTCTTCTACAAAGAATCAGGTGTCACTGCGTTGGAGCCTATGGAATGGATCTGTGGAGTCAATAAGTCAAGGTTGTTGAAGTTGTTGTGGGTGCTGCACTATCATCGCTCAAATAAAAACATGTATGTCATTAAGCAGTTGTTATGCCTGGTTCATGATGGGTGCTTGTAACTGAATGCATGGATCTCCATCAGCGATATGTTGATAAATTGGATCATGTTATTACCCCACTCAAGATTGAATCCGGCCAAGGAGTTTCATGGAAAGACAAGTGAGTGTGACCTTACTGAGAAGATGAAGGACAAGTTTAAACTTGTGAAGGAGCCACGCAGATACTCGATTACTTCAATCACTAACCTCGTTGTCAAGATTTCCACATAGATTCTGGCTGGAAAAGTTATGAGAAAGTCTCACACGAATGAGGTGCTAACACCAGTGGTTTCGTTGGCAGCTCGGTGCGTGGAGGGCGTATAGTTCAACTGGGCATACTACCTGTGTAGTGAGTTCCTCATGAACTGCAGAGAGGCACAAAATGACAGTAAGACATTCCACTATTCATGGTTGTTGCTCTTGATAGTGCTCATCGCATGGGATTTGCCAGAGGACAGCCAATTTCCTCTGGTGGAGAAGGATTTACCAGAAGCCGCAAAATGTGCATCTCTCTGGGCCACAAAAGATGTTTCGCGGGTCACAGAGAGCAAAGTCTTTTTAGTACTAATGGAGGCAACCATTCACATGGCCATCAACTAGAAGTCGCGATTGTCACCTACCGTGATTGATAAATGTTCAAGGTACACGGAGTTCAAAGCTGAATTCTACCATGTCTACATCCAGGTACGAAAGGACCCCCTGCAGAAATGGTTTGACCTACCATACCTTACTACAGATGGTGCTATTGAAGAGATCATAAAGCATTGGCCAACAGAGTGGCATTCTCCTTCTAACCTGGCTTTAGGGACTAGCAAGTCCATAGAGAAGAAGAAAAAGGATGTGGCCAAGCAGAAGGTTCAGTAGCTGGCTTAGAAGAGAAAGAAAGAGGACGAGGAAAAGGCTCGAGTAGAAGCAAAGCACGCCGTGAAGGAACATGCAGATCAGGAAGAGCGTGGCTCTGAAAGAAGTCAGACCTGTCCTTCACCCAAAATAGAGGAGGAAGGGTGGTCAGAGCAAGGCGGCAGTGAGCAGTAGGAAAGCACTCCCTTCCAAGTAAAGTGGTATAGGGAGTAGGAAAAGGAAGGACTGTGAAAGAAGATGAAATCCACCAAGTCGTCGCTAGATTCGATTACTTTGATGGATCGCAACTTGGATGAATTTGAAGACAAGGTGTAGGATACAATAGTAGAACTGCTGCAGCAGTTTGAGAAGTAGAAAAATTAGGCACTAAGCACAATCCAAAAGGATCTACGTGAGTTGTAGATCTAGACAATGAGAATCTAGGCAGGTGCAGGACAGAGTAGTGCGGCATCAACTAGTTTGGCACCAAGGACCACTCAAGCAACAGAGATGGTTTTTTCATTAGATCTTCGGCTAGTCATGCTACCTATTGGAGTTTTGAGCATGGAGGTGGCTTCTAACAAGGCTATTTTCATCACTTTGAATTATATTGGCCTCAACCTAGCCCCACTCCCAAGCGAGTTTCTTCACACACTACAAGCAAGTATCGTAGCAGAAGTTAAGGCCCAGGAATAGCGAGCGCTAAGCCTGATCAGTGAGTACAAAGTCAACAAAAAACAGATGTTCGTGGATAAATCAGTAGCATTGTAGGCACAGAAGAAATTTCAGGCACATAATGACCAACTTGCAGCCGTGGTAACCAAGGCATGCAAAACAATTCCTGAACTGCATATCCCAAAGGAAGCGCCATTGGAGGCGAAGATCAAGAAGTTGCTTGCAAGTGTGCATGATGTGAAGATGGAAGTGGCCAAGGTTTAGTTTGAACTGAACCTAAAAATCATAGAGTTAGAGTTGAATTCATAGCCTTCAACTCTGCCAAAGGTCAGAGAATAGCATGAAACTGTTGTGAAGGATGCGGTCGCAGTAGTGGATGCCGCGATGGTGGATTGCACCGCACTCTTCGAGCAATCCATGTAGATAGTCACAACTCTATAGGAAGATAACCTGCAAAGGTTAAACATAGAGGCTCGTGAATTGCAGTAGCAATATGATGAAGCGAGAATGACAGCGTGCATCGTCTTTATAGTACAATGATTGACCAAGTTGCATGAGACAAAATAGTTGCCTAAATAGGTGGAAGTAGGGCAGAGGAAAGAGGCGGTCCTCAAGGCCAAATTGGGGCCTTGGTTAGATGACACCTACATTATCTCCACCAACATTGAGTAGAAGTTGACAATCCTATAGAGAACATAGCAAAAAATCAAGAAAGACAGTGTGGGACCAGTGACAAAGTAGCTGGAAGAGCAGATCAAATAGGCAGTTGTGCAAAGCACGGCCTAGGTAGCAGTGGCACAAGTAGATTTGGGAGGTATCCATAGTAAGATCACCATGCTAGCAGAGTGACTTGAGGGCGAGTCACGATCTTTGTGTTGGGGGGCTGTTGGGACAAGGTCCCCTAAGGTTAGTTTTGGGGAAAAATGCCCAAGTTTTGTTGTATGTAATGTAAAGTCTCCATAAGTTGTGGTTGCGGAGCGCATAGATAGTAAAGTGTAATAAAGGGTTTTACCCTTATTTTGTGTAAAATTTGTCAGCTTTTATAGATCTACCCATGGTACACAAACCATGGGATTGTATATGTAGGAGAGTCCTAGAGAGTCTAAGGCAATGACAGGAATCGATGATGAAGATGAATGTAATGGGTCAGTAGGTAGAAAATCGAAGAAGTCTTAGAGTATAAGAGAGGCTTTGCAACTGTGTGCACAGAGGCCTAGAGTAGATTTCGCAGCTGAGTGCATAGACCCTTGCAGCTAAGTGAGTAGGGAAGTCTTGAGTCTGTAAGCAAAACTGAAGTATTAATAAAGATATTATTCCAGAAATTCCGTTTTTTTTTCCATTTACTTTTGTTATAAGTGAATGCACTTTTATGCTATAATGAATGATGGGCTATGAAGTAATATTGTATTGATGCACGACTTTACATAATTGATGTTGTTATATGAATGCACTTAATATTAACTGTTTATGCAAAGCATATCTTATTGCATGTTAAAGTTCTCAAATGCTTAGGCAGAACTAGGTAAAACATGGGATTAGGAGTAATCACAGAGGCACACAAGTGGTTGATTCACCTATTTAGGGTCCTCGAAAGAAACTCATGAACATTCGTGGAGGTATTAGAGCTGATTAAGGGTAGTTATATCGATAAGCCCTAAGGTCTTATCAATCTGTGTGAAGGCAGGTTTAGGGCACAAAATGACATTACACTAATCTCTGAGTGCAGAAACTTGGTTCCATTAGCCCCCCATACTACTTCGGGTTATTCTTCAGTCCGCACTCTGCGAATTGATGCTAAAAGGGCCAGAAGTGTAGGGATTTGTTTGAATAAACTAACTATGAACCTGGGTCAGGACCCACTAAGCCAACAGAAATCAAGAGCACAACTATATCGTATGATAGGTCCTCTGTTGTGCCCATAGCCTCCTCATTTTATTCCTGGTGGGACTTGTCCTATCCTAGGCAGGCATGGTCCTCTAAATAGTGGGTTGTAGTTCCTTGGTTGATAATTTTTTGTACTACTATCATTCCCTTCTACTTATTATATGTTGAATGCATTAGACATTCTCTCATGCATTAACTCCAGTGCAAGGAATGGCTATCATGTCTAATGGACTTGCAAAAGTCACAAAAATGGATCCATGTCAAACCGTGATACTTCTACATCACAGCGCATGTGGTAAGAAAATGAACTCAGACTTGATAGATCTCACACCATATTCCTCTTCCATGGGAAAGGGGATTTGTTACCCTTGTAGCCATATAATTCGTAAATGTGGAACATTCATTCAGGTGATGGCCCTCCTTCTTGCATATGGTCCACCACACCTCCTCTCACTTCTCTTTCCCTTTTTCTAGATCCTTCAATTACAATGTTAATGTAGCTAGATATGAATGTACCTGCACCATACCCACATTTCTTTTTCCTCCTACCATCATAGCTTCCATCCTCATGGACATCTCTATATATTTAGGTTGCGATATTACCCTTTGTTGATTCAAAGCAATCTTGATGTGTAGAAATAACCCAGCTATGAAACATTCTTGATGTCGTGCGTCAAGAATTTGAAAGGGAAATAAGTCCAATGGTACTTTAAATAATTGATGAAATTCCCAGATGGACTCATCAAAATTCTGCTTAATCTCCTTTATCTTGGTAATGCATTAGGACTCTGACTTAGGCTTCTAAAACTCCTACAATAGTGCCTATTTGATGTCTTCCAAAGTCCTCGACTATCCAAGAAGCACAATGGCCTTATACTTCATATACCCTGTCAATGGGAGCTCTCAAAAGGTTGTCTCCAATTATGTGATATTGGTTTGATTGTATGGAACTTGCTTCACTATCAAAATTTCCTCACATATAATCCAATGTTTCTTGATACCATATATGTTGGTTCCATGAAATATTGGTAACCTCAATGTGTTATCGACACTAGCCATTAGCTCTCGCATTAGACTTCTTGATCCAAAGTTCAATTTCTCCTTAAATGTTGATGTACCATATGGTGACCCTCCTAGTAATATTAATGGCTCATATTCCTTAACCTATTCTTAATCCCTACTACTACTACTTCCACTAATTACGACATTATGAAACTATCTTTTATCCACTAACTCTGGTGACTACGATGAACTACTAATCAACTGAAAGTTTCCCTCTATTTTGGAAAACACGCGTGGGGTCATGGGTTCAACCCAAGGGATGGCCCAAACTTAGACAATAAGATTCATACAATCTATATATTTTCATTGTGATAAACACCCTCCAAGATTTTTCCTAACTTTAATTTTGGATCCCCCTTCTAATCTTATGATCTGTCATTTCAAGTTTTTCATAGTTGCTTCATGGTTAGATTTTTTTCTAAATACTAAGTGTTGAAACCACTTATTTACAAAATCTTATCCCTTGATGCATTCATAAGCACACCTCATTATACAAAACCTTAGAAATCAATGTACACCCTTGAAGACAGGAATTGTACATCCTGTTAGCTAAAGCCAGGAATTGTACATCTTGAAGACAACAATTGTACATCCTGTTCACCAACCATTTTTGCCTTCCAAGGCTGGAAACATGGTTTTCCTAACTATCTTGGGCCTTTTGAACCCAATGGTGGTGGCCATTCCTCCAAATAATTCCTTCAAAAAGTCTACATCACCTAGGGCGCTATGTGTTTCACCAAAAAACTGATATAAAGATTGCCTAGAAAAAACAGTGAATGCCAAAAGCCAAAACTGAGTTCAGGGTCTTCAAAAATGGTTGAAATAAGTGGTGCTAAAGCTGATGAAGCATGGAGAGAAGCCTCCACCAACATGTCAAGCTTATCCTTCTCCTTTTGATGAGTTAAGGCCTCAAGTTTTGCATGAGCCCTTTTGAGCTTGGCTCTAGCAATTTTGTTTCTCATGGCATAGTATTTGTCCATTTTTGTTTGAACTTTTTTGTTTCTATTAGCTTTAGCTAATAGGTCCTCAAGATGATTGTTAGCCCTCTCAAGCTAATATTCCCTATTCTCATTCATAATTATTCCAAATTTTTCATTTAAGGTGAGTTAGCTGGCAAGTTGAGCTTCCTTTTCTCTTTCAAGCTTCAAAGCTTGCTTTAGGCCTCTAGCCTTAGGCCTCCTCCTGGGCATGTTTTCTTCTTGTACCATGGTGTTTTAATGTCAAACCCTAGGGAGGTATTAGGTTGTTGGAATTTATGTAACAGAGGAGGGGATAGGGAGTATTAGTATGATGGATATGAGGGTTGGGGTGTGGGAGCTTAGGTAATTGTAGCACCTAGGGTTGAGGGTTTTGGGACAAAGGTTTAGAGAGTACTGGATGTAAAGGTTTAGGGAGAGGGAAGGAAGGTATAGAGGAGTATATGAAATGGATTTTTAATATAAGGATAGTGTTGGGGAATCTAGGGTTTAGATGTGAAATTAAACAAAATCTTCAATCAAAACATTCAAACACTTAGAAATTGACTTAAGGAGGAAAAGGCACAACCCTTAGCTACTAATTACTTGTCTTGAGGTTAAAATCACTTTACTAGAGCTGAGGAGGTAATTTTAGCTCTCCTGGACAAACGTGCAGTGCCTAGAGGAAGTGCGCAGTGCTTGAAGGGAGTGCGCAGCGCTAGGTAAACGTGCAGTGCCCAAATAGGGTGCGTAGTGCCAACTTAAAATAAACATTTGAGTGCCTTAAAAATGTCCAAATTGAGCATGGGATATCTCGTTGGAAATACTATTGAGGCTACATTCCAGAACATCTTGAATTTTTTAATTTGGAGTTCATTTACACTATCAAAAACACAATCTCCCAAGACTGGTCAAAATGCGAATAATGAGGCTACCAAAATGCAAAGTGTTGTTCCAGTGATTGTTTGGAGGTCTTCCTCAACTCCAAATTGAGATCATGATAGCTCATTGGAAATATCTCTATGTTTAGTTATCATTTGACTCATCAAGAAAGTATTTTGGACATTCCAGCTAGGAGAAATCTTGATTTTTCCAAAGTCACTCCTGAAGTGTAGCAACTCTCTTGAGGCAAATGATGTGTTAGACATTTCTCCCAAACTATGCAACCTGTGTAAAAACTGAAGGAGTTTTTTCTTCTCGAGACTATGATGGACAAAAACCTCTCTCACGTTTGTCAAATTCATCATTTCTTTCTCAAAAACATCATTTGAATAAAACCTATCCTAATTTGTGGAATAGGGGATTTGTAGAAATGAAGGGAAATGAAGGGGATGAGGGGCTTCTAAGTTCTTTAGAAAATTTTTTGGAAGTATGGAGGGACGTTAGGAATTAGGGGAAAGTGGAATTTAAAATATTGAGTGAGGGGAAGGGGTCCAAAAGGGAAAAACACAGGCCTAACCTAGAAAAATGTCAAATTGTAGCAATAAGCTAGGGTTTGTGGGAAAATGATGAATTTAAGGGATTTCAGTGATAGAAAGTGTTTAAGAAGGTATTTTAAGGGTAGGGGAAGGTGTATGAGCATCAATATACAAGTTTTGTTGATGATTTGACCATCCAAGGAAAAGTACCTTCAAAACCCTAGGAGGGGGAAATGAGCCTTACCTATGCACAACTAAAGCACAAAAAAGGTGTAAAATGACCCATTGGAACTTGAAATAATGAAGAAAAATCTTTGAATGATGGTACACTCAGCCGAATGGTGACATGAACCAATACTTGAAAGACTTCGGAAGGAGTGAAAACAAATCCTAGACCTAATACCTAGTGACCAAATTTTTATTTGAAGACTCACTGAAATGAAAAAAATTGACTTTGACACCCTAAGACCACTTTATAAGAGCATATTTGATCACTGGTGGTAGTATGCAAATACTGACTCTAACATTGGCTCCATTGGGGATGGTAGCTCCTTGGAGGTGCCAAGAACACCATAGACCAAGTAGCCTTATCCATTGGGCATGGAGTCAAAAAACTCAATCTAAAATACATGATTGAGTATTGATGACTCAAAGACACAAACTAAATTTTACTCAACTAAAAATTGACTCAATACTAAAACACAACTGACAAACTGGAAAAGATACTGAAAATGGAGCTTATTCAATAAAACCTACTCTAATTGTTCCATTCATCACCTGATCAGGTGAAATGAAACAACCAATGCAACCAAGTAAGCATTCTAGCTACTGTTTCAATTCTCCGCAAGTGCATGTTTATGAGAAAGAAGAGAGAACTAGTGAAATGTAACTCCCATGAAAACTTGTAAACAGATCCAAATTTTCCCAGATTGAATAATATGGATGTTTTATCTGACTCCAAAAATACTGCATGAGGATCTTGAAATTCATGTACACTGGGACAAAGTTCATCCAATGGATTACTTTTCTTCTCCTGATACCATGAATGCAAACTTTTGTCTGAGCTTTATGACGAGACTCCTACTAAAAATGACAAAGAAACTAGTTGCGGATCAAGTTTGTATCAATACTTTTTTCAAGCTCAAAGTTAGCTAATGGAGAAGGACTTTGACTGCAGACATCATCCAACACATCAACTATTGGATCATGAAAAACTTGAAAATACTGTTGCAACACAATTTCTATTGGTTCCAATGAGATTACATGATTTTCTACAGGCTACTCATTTGAAGATATGCTATGCAAAATTCCCTTCAAAAACTGAAATGATTCAAAACACAATGGTATAGAATCATCTTGCATCATTTGATCATATGTTCTAGCTTCCAAGTCTTCATCTGCAACTTCAAAATTTTCTGCACTTTCCTCCTCACTCCCATAGCTGATATGAATTTGTTGATCACTATATTTGAGCTGCTGAAAGTGAACTTCCTCCTTCCACAAACCAACTGTTGATTTGTCTGTAAGACTAGCTTCTATTTGGAGAACATAACCATCATCATACTGATCAAACTTAGGCAAATCATCAGCATAAAACACATCTTCAAGCATGCATGTCAGATCAACAGATCTCTCTTCTCCAAGATGATCTATAAAACAATCATTATCAAATCTATGAAAATTAGGATAAGAAAGAAAACGTTTTGGATCAACCACTTGTTTTTCTTCAATCAGTGAGCCATGGCCTTGAACATCATACTCATTCCTTGTGGTGATCTTTTGCATCATCTCTTCCACTACACTTACCAATAGAGCTTTACCTCTAAATATGTCGATTCCTCTAGATCTATGTTCTTCATCTCTTCTTCCTTCAACTTTGCCCTTCTAATCAGCAGATTAGCCCCTACATCTACTGCATTGTTTTGCATCTCTTCAAGTCTTGCCATGTTCCTTTCCCTCAGCTGAAACTCCATTTCTAGATCAAAGGCTTCTGGGTAGTGTAACAGAGCAATCCAAGAGGAGGTCTTATATTAACAGGCATCGAAAAATAGACTTGGTTAAACCTGGCAGAGAACTATTGTATTGTCTCCCCTGGTAGTCTTTTCAGTTGGTTATACTCTTTTAGAATCAACAAAAGGGTTCTGTTTGACCACCCACTTGTCGAGGAAAACTTTGATGAACTACTGGAAATCTGAGATGCTCGCATCAGGCAGGACTTTGAACCAACTCTTGACTTTGCCTTGTAAAGAAAGAGAAAAAATTTCAACTTCCAAAATTTCAAGAAAAGACTCAAAATTCAGTATATGTCTCTCAGCAGTGATGTTGTTGCATTCACCATCAAATATTGGTAGATATAAGTAATGATTTTTAGGGAAAGCATGGGATATAGGAGGTAAAATCAGAGGCTTGTATCTATCTAGAACTTTACAAGGTATAGGAGTATATACAAAAGTTGTAGAATTAGTTTTGGTCTCTTAAGGCTCATCAGTTTGGAGACATTCATCATAAGATTTAGTAGAAGGGTCTTGATCAAGATAAAAGGCACGCAAATACTTTGTATTCACAATCTTCAAAGGGAAATAATCAAATGCAGGTCTAGGATCTTTTCTCGAATATAATATACTTTGTAAAGCCTTCTTGACATTCTTGAGAAAAGAGAAGAAATAATTTATAGCAAAGAACATAATGTCTTGGATGAAATTCCAACTTGAATACCTGATCTTTCCATATGATCCTTTCATGTTTCTGTTGGTCAGGTTCATCCTCCAGTGGAGTCCTTGGATCTGATCTCGAAACTGATTTAGAGTCGTTAGGTGAATGATTTCAGCCTTCCGGTGTCTGATCATTGTCCACCATCAACAATTAGATCTAAACTTTATACATTTTACTAAGGAACATAAAACTACTTCCCCAATATGGTCACCACTATGTTATCACCTAGATTGACCTCAGGCTGAAAGGAAGGCAATTCTAGGGTAACCATAAACCAACCTCATCCTAGTAGCTAGTCCTACTAGGTCAGAAGAGGGCTCTCCCCGTGAGGACCTCAGTCAAGATGACTGGATCAGTTAAAGGGTTTTAGACTAGTTATAGTAGCTTGAAGGTTTTGATTGAATTTTGTTGGTGATTTTCCGGATCAGGAGGAGTTAGGCAGTTTAGGTCTGGGGAATTAGGTCATAAATGCAGGGTGTTCTATGGGGCAAGGTAGGCATAGGCTTTATCACTTTAGGCTTGATGATGTGAGGTGTTTAAGACTGATGAGTTGCTAAGAAGGGCATGTGACAATCATGGATCCTTCTTAAATAGTGGAAAACATGAAATGTTGACTAATATCCCAAGGCAGAGCACTAATACAATGGATTCTACCTATTAAACTTGAAAACATTCAATTAGAAGCAATGAAATGAAATGATGGCATACATAAAACATGTAAACAAATTATCACAAAAGAAGAAACTATACTAAAACTCCATACCACAGGGATCCCATAAAAATAGTTGCAAATCTTATTAATCTCCTTGTGAAACTGCTTACAATGATGTACAATCAAGCTCTGAGCATCCAACTGAGTCCAACTAGTAAATTGACTAAGAAACTACATGATATAGGCCTCAAAACAACTAATCCTAGCCTCAGGGGTCGAATCCATGAGAGGAGAAGCAGTTGCACAAAAGACTAAGCCGATAGCTAAAGACTAGGGTGGTCAAACTAACTCATCCCTAATATGAAGCAAACAGATTCATTACATGCCACTTAGGCCATTCATCTGATGTATCTACCCTAGGTAAAAAAAATCACTTTAATTACATCATCATTATGAATTAAATCAATAAAAACTCAAAATACCACAGGTGAAAAGTATTTTCTGAGAGAAACAGTGAAAATTTTGGTTGCCTGTCAAGTGTGCAACGCTACTAACAAACATGCAGCGCCTGAAGAAAGTGTGCAGTGCCGTGTTCAAACCCACTTTTTACTGCCTTCCCAATGTCAAATTGAGCCCAGGATAGCTCATTGGAAATCTTATCCTATCTAGTTTCCAGATCTACCTTCAGATTTCAAAATGAGCTTGATTTGGCCCTCCAAAAATGAGGCAGAAATGTGATTTTTTGCTAGCTTTTTGCCATTTTCACCAACCAGTTTTTCCTTCCAAGGCTGGAAACATAGTTTTCCTGACTATGTTTGGCCTTCTGAATCCAATTATGGTGGCCATTCCTCCAAATAATTCCTCCAAAAGGGCGCTGCACTTTTAGACAAAAAAATGATATAAAAATTGCCTGGAAAAAACAGGGAATGCGAAAAGCCAAAACTAAGTTTAGGGTCTTCAAAAATGGTTGAAATAGGTGGTGTTGAATCTGAATAAGCATGGAGAGAAGCCTCCACCAACAGGTCAAGCTTATCCTTCTCCTTTTGATGAGTTAAGGCCTCAATTTTTCATGAGCCCTTTTGAGCTTGGCTCTAGCAATTTTGTTTCTCATGGCATAGTATTTGGCCATTTTTCTTTGAACTTTTGTGTTTCTATTGGCTTTAGCTAACAGGTCCTCAAGAATGATTGTTAGCCCTCTCAAAGCCAATATTCCCTGTTCTCATTCATCATTATGCCAAATTGTTCATTTAAGGTGAGTTGGTTGGCAAGTTGAGCTTCCTTCTCTCTTTCAAGTTTCAAAGCTTGCTTTAGGCCTCTAGTCTTTGGCCTCCTCCTAGGCATGTTTTCTTCTTCTGCCATGGTTTTTTAATGTCAAACCCTAGGGAGGTATTAGGTTTTTGGAATTTATGTAATGGAGGAGGGGATAGGGAGTATTAGTATGATGGATATGAGGGTTGGGGTTTGGGAGCCTACGTAATCGTAGCACCTAGGGTTTAGGGTTTTGGGACAAAGGTTTAGAGAGTGTTGGATGTAAAGGTTTAGGGAGAGGGAAGGAAGTTATAGGGGAGTATTTGAAAGGGATTGTGAATACAAGGATAGTGTTGGGGAATCTAGGGTTTAGATGTGAAATTAAACCAAATCTTCAATAAAATATTTCAAAAACTAAGAAATGGACTTGAGGAGGAAAAGGCACATCCCTTCGCTACTACTTACTTGTCTTGAGGTTGAAAGCACTTTAGTAGAGCTGAGGATGGGATTTTAGGTCTCCTGGACAAACACGTAGCACACAGAGGAAGTGTGCAGCGCCTGAAAGGAGTGCGTAGCACCTGAAGGGAGTGTGTAGTGTCGGGTAAGTGCACGGCGCCTGAAGCAAGTGCGCAGCACTGACTTCAAATCAACTTTTTAATGCCTTTACGATGTCCAAATTGAGCATGGGATAGATTTTTGGAAATCTTGTCAAGTCTACTTTCCAGAACATCTTGAATTTTTCAATTTAGAGTTCATTTGCACTGTAAAAATCTCAATCTCCCAAGACTGGTCAACTTGTGAAGAATAAAGCTGCCAAAATGCAGAGTGTTGTTCCAATCAACTTTTGGAGATCTTCCTTAACTCTAAATTGAGCTCATGATAGCTCATTGGAAATATATCTATGTCTAATTAGCATTTGACTCATCAAGAAAGTCTTTTGGACATTCCAGCTAGGATAAATCTTGATTTTCCCAAAGTCACTCTACAAGTGCAGCAACTCTCCTGAGGCAAATGATGTTTTGGACATTTCTCCCAAACCATGAGACCCGTGTAAAAATGGAAGAAGGTTTTTCTTCTTGATTCTATGATGGACAAAACATCTCTCACTTTTGTCAAATTCATCATTTCTTTTTCATAAACATCATTTAAATAAAACCTATCCTGATGTGTGGAACAGGGGATTTGTAGAAATGAAGGGAAATGAAGGGGATGAGGGGCTTCTAATTTCTTGAGAAAAAATTTTGGAAGTAGGGAGGGATGTTAGGAAGCAGGGGAAAGTGCAATTTCAAATATTGAGTGAGGGGAAGGGGTCCAAAAGGGTAAAACACAGGCCTAACCTAGAAAAGTGTCAAATTGTAGCAATAGGCTAGGGTTTGTGGGAAAATGATGAATTTAAGGGATATCGGTGATAGAAAGTTTTTAATAAGGTATCTTAAGGGCAGGGGAAGGTATAATGAGCATCAGGATACAATTTTTTTTTATTATTTGACCATCCAAGGAAAAGTACCTTCAAAACCTTAGGAGAGGGAAATGAGCATTACCTAAGCACAACTGAAGCACAAACAAGGTGTAAAACGACCCATTGGAACTTGAAATAATGACGAAAAATCTTTGAATGATGGTACACTCAACCGAATGGTGGCATGAACCAATACTTGAAAGACTTTGGAAGGAGTGAAAACAAATCCTAGACCTAATACCCAGTGACCAAATTTTTATTTCAAGACTCACTGAATGAAAAATGTTTGACTTTGACACCCAAAGACCACTTTATAAGAGAATATTTGATCACTGGTGGCAGTATGCAAATACTAACTCTAACACATCCCTTGAAGATAGTTCTTGTACAATGTTTGGAGATGCGCCTATGTAGTCCCTAGATATAGTGACCATGAAGTGCCTAGTTGTGTTAATTATGAAACTTCTGATGATAGTGACTACACAACCCTCGATGGAAGTGTCTGTGCAATTCATAAAGACAGTGTTTGCACAACCTTTGCTGACAATTAGTGTGAATTCCCAATTGACAGTAAGGATGGAATTCTCCAAGATAGTTTTATCACACCTCTTAGTGGAATCCACCTCATTCATTTCCTCTCTCCTTGTATGAAGAGTCTAACTCAGAGTTCTTTTCATAGTCATTTTTCACGTTCAAGATGTTCACATTTTGGAGCATAAGGAACACTCTCTCACTCTTAGTTATAACTGTATTATAATTCAAATGAATTCTCTCAACTACCACTTTTGAAAAATTTTGTTTTCGTAAGTGTCACTTTCACTTTTGTGACTATCGTTCTAGTGGGAAGTGAGTCATGTGGATACCCTTGCAATGAAAAATTGTGCAATACAAAGGCTCTCTTTTGTTCATAATTAAGTGAGAATCCTCAGGCTATAGTGACCTAACTCTCTACTACTTACACCAACCAACTCTACAATCTCTTCACTAAGTGTTTTTCTTACTGTGCAATGTTAAGTTCTAGTGAACAACATGGTCATCCCTTAGTCACTACTAAGCTCAATTACACAATCTCTAGTCTTTCCCTCTCAAATACCTTGCCCATTGTCCCGTCACAGTTACTCTATTGTATGAGGAAGTACATATAGAGTAGGTGATTATGGGACTTATATTTTCTTGTCATGAGTGAATGTATTTGAATGTGATGTCATTTTACCATGACAATATGATGTCAAAATGGTTAGTAAGGATAGGTCATGAGAAGGAAACCTATGCAGGCAAGTCACAAACATACTATCATGCAAAAATAGAGGAACCTTGGACCATGCTAGAAGGATGGAGAACAATATGACATGAAAGGCCCTAGTACTATACTCAGATCCTTTGGAGGATGAGGATGAAGTACTTTTTTTATCAATCATGAATAATTTAAGGCATTACCAAAGAGAAGATATTGGCCTTATGCACTATGAAGTCTTATGTTATCGTTGCCAAGTCATAACTTCTCAAAGTGTCATCACAAAATTCTGATGTGTTTATGTATTTTGCCACAATTTGTGGAATTTAATATGTAATTTCCAAAAAATGAGAAAATTTAAAATGTGTGGAAGCCTAAAGGTCCGACATGGAATGTGAAAAGTCACTAGAAAGTTTTTAAGTCACGTAAAAGCTCAAAAAGGTTACAGAGGAATTCAAAAAGCCACATGGGAGCTCAAGATTCATGATGGAAGGTCAAGAGTCACAAGCAAGGTGGAGAATCACCTCATTTGTTATATATACGCCCTCATAGATCAAGAAAAGGGCTTTTCAACTTGGATTCTCTAGCTTGGCATAGGAGAGAAGATATTTCTTTGGAGAAGCAAGTGGTGACTTAATGTTCCACTATTGGGGATAGTGTTGCACCATTGTAATCATGTATCATGGGACTTTCACTTAATATATGAAGTTATTATACTTTCACTCAATACTCAGTCATATATTAATATGAATAAACATATATTACTGGGTAAAATAGTGGTAAGAACTATTAAGTGAAAGTCCCAAGATAAGTATGAATAAACATATGTCATGAATGATTATGAAAATATTATTTCTTTGTTTGTGGTATAAGTTTAATTTAATACATACTAAGGAAAATGAAATATTTTGTTGTCTTTGGTATGTATTTTGTTGAATGTGCATTGTTATTTTCTTTTATGATCATTATTGTAACACCCTCCTCCCACATTTACCCAAGTTACTAGCCTACCGGGATAAACATGTGACAAAGAGTTACTATGATATGATTCAACCTCCTAGATCATTTTAAGGAAGTGAAATTGATAAACCAAACCCCTTAATGACTTCCCTACTAGGTGCTATAGGACCCCCAAGGGCTAACCACCCTTCCGGGTGCCCAGATCCTGAATTAAACCTCTTTTTTCAGGTCCTAATCTCCCAAATGTTGGAACAACACTTCCTAATTTTAACTAAAACTCTCTAGTCTCATGCATGATGCCTACAAGGGAGTGATTGTAGTATTTTTCACCCAATTTTGTGCCTATGATCACGGAATTTAAGCTACTTTTTAAGGCTAGGATCCAGACCTTTTCCCATAACTTAATGGCACTTTCTAAAACCACGAATGACACAAGGACAAATCCTTCCATAAAAATATTAGACAACAACTAGACCTAACAAGGCCTAGCCATGATAGACATTTTGTCAAACATATCATTAAAATGAAATATACAAATCATAAATACACATCTGAACATAGGGGTCTCATACTTATCTAAGATTCATAAGGAAGCATTTTTGCCTTAACACAGTAGCTACATTATCATCTATTAGGTCATAAATTAATTATACATTCATTTTCTAATCAAAACATGATAATATCCATACATCACATCTATTATAAAACCATTCTTATAACTATTACATAACCAACATAAATAACAAGGATACAACAGCCATAAAAATCAAATATGAACCAATACATATACACATGAAATAAAAAGGTGAAATATCTCTTATGAATGAATTCATAAGCCAACCAGAACTGGGACTTCCATGAACCACCCGGCCATAAATTGGGTTAAACAAAATATTTCTTTCATCCAATCACCCCTGTGCCATATTCCAAACATGAATGTGAGACTCACAACAAAACCAACCAAGGCTTCCTCAACCTTTACCGTATATCCTACCATGAGATTCTTAGGCCTGAACCCTCATCAATATAACCAGTATTTATTGCAATCTCCATTGGATCACTAGGCCCTAAACAAGCATGGATGCCTTTGTATATATCCACCTAAACCATGAGGAATCTATTCATCTCAACCTCTCAGCTTCACCATGTATCATGCCATTACCATCCAATGGATTCTTAGACCTACAAGGTCACCAACCTTTGGGATTTACCATTTATCCCTCCATTGTCTATCAAGGGATTCCTAGGTCCAATCAAGGGTATTCACCTCTAAGATTTACTGTGTATCCCCTCTCGAGATTCCTACGCCCAATCGAGGTGTTCACAACTAGGATTTATTGTGTATCCTATCCCTGGATTCTTAGGCCTTATGAGTAATCATAAGACCACGCCACTCAGCTTCGAGTCCATCTGGCAATCTAGCTCAACCAAAAAGAAAGAACTCCATCACACAATGGCTATCCTAAAATGGCAAGGCAAGGTTGGAAATTTTTTCACACCTGGAAAAACCCATGCCAATGATAATAAGAGAACCAACAACACACATGCATGTACCATGCATGCCACCTCTATCAAGAAAATCACACATGAAAAGTGATACCGGCAAGTAATCTTGTTGTAGCTACTTGATTCTGCTCTTCCTTGCTTGATCTTTACTTCCATTTTCATTCTTTATACTTCCTTATATTTTCTTCCTCCAATCCTAGACTACTCCAAGAATTCTCTAAGTGTCCACGAGTATGACAAAGGTCGTAGAGAGAGAGAGCTCTAAAACTAAACTAACATAAAAGGTACCATTTGATCCTCAAAAAACTTTTTATTAATGAGGACTCTATTTTCTTCAATTTTCTATTATTTTCCTTCATTTTCTTCCTCACATGCAACCTATTACCTTTCACCTTCCATTTCTCCTAATTTCCATTATTTTCATAAATAAAATGCCAATTAATGCCACTTTTCCTCTTCAAATCCTTTTCCATTTACTTTGCCAATTTCCTTTAGCCATAATAAACCAAATGAACACCCACACTAGGGTTTTTTTCCCAACATTAAACTAGGAATACGTGTCCCGTGACCTTGGTTTTATTTTTCATTTATTAACATTATTACATGGATTTTTTACCAGGGTTTTTATAGAACCCTCCCCCTTAGGGGAACACCGTCCTTGGTCTTCAATGACACCTTGAACTAGCAAGACTGCTGAAAAGAAAAACATATTGCCTATGGAGCTTTATAACATAGCTCGATGCATTATTTACCATGACCGTTGTTGAAAAATGACAAAAATACCGTTTATTGGAGTGTTATAACATAGCTCATTACGGTATGTACAATAACATCCACATATACTTATGCACATATTCTTCAACCAACATATAACCATATTGTCTATGGAGGTTTATAAATCAAACTCGATACAGTATTTGCAATGATATAAACATATATACATATGCACATTTTCTTTAACTAACAAATAAAAGGATATGATGCTTACATTTGCAACAAGGGAATCTAGAGGCTCACACCTCCACCCTCAAAATTAGTATCAGGATTCACCTCCTTTCCAAGAATTCCAAAATCCACTGCCAAAGTGAAAGCTACATCCAATGTCTAGTGCCACAATCCTGCGTCAGTTGTCCTCTCAGTCACACATTTACCGACTCATTATTCCAGGGCACACTCCCAATGTGTATCTAATTCCATCTCGTAATGCTAATGACCAAAAAAAATCCATTCTCATCCTTCCCTTCTCTGATAAAAAATCCCTTGGGAAATCATGTCACCCCCTTCTGTGTAGTCACTCACCGTCCAGGTTCCCTAGCATCCCCTATCCTAGGTGTTGGTCACTTTAATTGCTTACTAATTAAACAGTCGAGTGCCACATAAATTGTCAACCCGGGAAAGTCCAATTATTTCAAAGGCAACTACGTACTGTATGTACTAAATTTTAATAGCACTAAAAGCTGTAGTATAAATAAATCACACCCTGTTAAATCTTTACTCTGTGTTACAGCAACTATACTCTATTGCAGATATCTAATAAGAGATGGATATTTAATCAGAAAGAATAAATCTGCAAAAGAAAACAATGGTTGTTCTATAACAAAGGATCAGGACCCTATCCCCAGAGTAGGAACCTTCAACACCTGCCTCTGTTATCCAGTTCACCAATTCACTCCGTAAACCTAATCACTAGTGAGGCACGCATGAAATAGTATCAATCGATTAAAAGAGAAACATAGTTTTAGCAAAAGTAAAGTAACATCCAGAAACAGTATTTGTTAACAAGGTATGAATAGAAATCACACTTAACACACAACAGAAAGAGAATGGGTGAATCTTGTGATGAAGGTGGGCCCTGTCCTTCTCACAAGATTCCCCAGGACACAAAAACTAAGATGAGATACTTAGAACAAAACTCTATTCATTCATCAATATACCATATTACATAAAAGATTCAGTCTCATTCCTTCAACTACAATCCTTGTGTTACAGCTTGTTCATCCCCCCTACTAATGTAGATGTCTCCTCTTTATAGAGGAGACATCTATTACAAAAGATTTTCATTATAGATTCTCTAGTTCAACCCTTTATACAAAAATAGGGAAATCAGTTTCTCGTCAACAAAATGTTATTACAGTAATTTAGATTATGAATGTTATAACTGATGTAATAGCTTCCTCAATGATTGATCAGGTTCTTTTTTTTTGTCAAATCTGGTACGCAAATCTCAATTGTCTCCTTGAGATTTGCATGTTGTTCTTGTTGTTTCAGCTTCGAGATTTGCGTGTTCTTTCTATTGTTTCAGCAACTGCAAAAGATAGTCCTGCCAGCTTTAGGCAGTTTCAACAATGCGGTCTGCACATCATTTCTTTAATTGTTCAGGCAACTCAGTCAACTTCAAAGATCAATTATAAAGATAGCATGATTATGTGTTAAATAATTAAACATATAGCAATGAGAAGAGTCACTGTATACCTTTAGAATGATTGAGTCAAAACACTAGCAAGGACATTCAAATATGGGTTGAAAAGGGTAATATTATGACAAAATATAAGGTCAAAGAGAGACAATATGGGGTCCTAACACTAGGCAATCCATTCCTTGGCAAGGTTTCCTCACATCATAAGGTCCAAAAAACAAGGCATATCCCTATCTTAAAACCATCATAACGGTCATAGCGTTCTCATGGCAATCAATGGACACTATTGAGTACCAGTGTCCAAAATGGCCCTGCTCCTGAAGTTCTTTACCAACATATTGCTACATGTTCCAATTTCTTTTATTGTTGTTGCTAACTCCTGCAATTAGTTTCAACCACCCAACCAAGAATTTTCATGCTTTCCTGTACCAAGCATGTAATTTCCATTAGACTCAAAATAAATTGAAATAAATTCACATCATTCCTCATCGGTGGCCCATCAACAAGGTATACTTGCAATTTTGTTTGCTTCCTATCACAACAACACAAACTAACTCTTTGATCAAATCATTATGTATAAACATATCACAACAGGTTAGCTCAAAGCACAACCATCATATATAAAAATCATGAATCTCATGCAATCATTATAAGCCAAAAATCATAGATCACATGTAACCATCATAAATCAGAATCATAGATCACATGCATAATAAAACTAAATAAAATATTGATATTGATCCTTTAATCAGTCCTTCACTTCTACCTTTATCCTTTATCCTTTTCATACACACATCAAATTAGTTTCCACACCCAGTAAACACCCAATACCTTTTCCTTTTCTTCAATAACACACACATACATAATGTACATCACAACACATAAATCCACACACAAAAAATGACACCACACAATGCATACACCCACTTTATATACATCACGATGCATACACCTACACCCATTGTATAACACAACCCAATACATACTCCAACATCCAATGTACAACACAATCCACACACGTACACATAGTACAACACAATGAATGCACATGTCATGATGCCATGACTACATAATGCACATCCCTAGTACCGCATGTACATAATACAACATGTATGACATGCACACAATACCACATGTACACCATTACCACTTGTACAACATGTACACAATACCACCTGTACATAGTACCACCTGCACAACGTGTACACAACATCACATGTACATGGCACCATCTACACTATGTGTACACAATGCCACACGTAAACCACACAATCTGTACAACATGTACACAATACCACATGTACACAACACCACCTTCACATAGAACCACATGTACAATATGTACACAACACCACATGCACACAGCACCACATGTACAATCATGCACACAACACCATATGTACATAGCACCACATGTACAACATGCACGCAACACCATATGTATATAGCACTGCATATACAACATGTTCATAGAACCATATGTACACAACATCGAATATCCAACATGTACATAGCATCATCTATACCCAACACTGCATATGCAATATACACACAACACCATATATACAACAAGCACACAATTGCATGTGTACACAATACTACATATAAAACATGTGCATAGTAGCATATGTACATAGCACTGCATGTACTATACGAACACAACACCATATGTACATAGAACTGCACATACAACACATACACACACAACACTATAGGTACACAGTACAAGATATGAAACATATACACAATATTATTACTATAGACCCATAAGACAAATTGTCTCTACCAGGAACCTTACTTCTAGTGTCTTTCCATTGTCCATGTTGGTCTCAGCATGTCGTAGGTCACACTTCTTTCACTTTCTTCATGTATCCATCAGCATAGTTTTTCCATAAAAAAAACATAGACACAGTACAAACACATAATATCAACCATATCCACAAGATGATAACCTCATAGATTTGTCAGGGCTACTCTTTCCACTTTATTCCTCATAAACCAGGAACCTCTTCATGTCCTTCACAAGCATAAGCAATCATTCCTCCACAAGAATGATTCTTGAGGACCCTATCTGAAAACAACATACATACATACATATATACATATAAACATCTACATAAAACAATCATGACTCCTAAAAACCCTATTAGATAATAACATATGTACATTACATATATACATATATAGGCATTAGCATAATCATGAGCACAACATAATTATCAGATATCATAAGGTTAAGGTTAAGATAACTTCCTTTATCTGTGAACAACATGCACAACAATGAGAACAATGGTTCCCAACATAGCAAAGGCATCTGACACCTCAAATCCATTTACTTTATCTTTCCAGTCACCTTTCTCATGTATGTACAGTGCCACCATCCATTTAAATCAATGGATCCAACCAATCCAACTAGTTGTCATACTCTTGCCTTTAACTGCCTGTACACATTCACCGAGCTTCATCCAAGCATTCAATCACATGTTGGGTTTCATTCATCCCTTCTTGGGCTCCATTAAATTTTCTCTTTCCCAAAAAATTTCCCAAGTCTCAGAACATAAAAGAAAATAACAAGAAACAAACAAGAAGAAAACAATGAAAATCAATAACAGTACGACACCATAAGCAAAGTTGTATGGCCATACACTAGACATAAATTAAATTGAAAATCAAGCGCAAACAAAGCACAATGCACCGAAATTACTAGACTCTCAATAGACACCATGACTCAGTCCCCATGATTCCCAAGGAAATCTCAACCCGAGCCTTCTTCAAGATTTCATGGAAGACTCTTTTGCAATGCAATCCCTGCATCATACTACCATAAACACATAAATGTTAGTGTATGAATAAATATAACAATATGCCAGTTACCTTACCTTGTTGTACCCAGCATGTTGACCTCTAACTGAACTGTACATATATCATCTCTCAAGGAACTCCATTCCCTTGATCTATCTAGCCATACCTGAAAACCAACTTAATACATCTGTCAAATACATGTTTAGGAATATAACATATATCCACATAATATCAAACAAAATATAGGTTAATAAGACTTCCTATATTCAAAGCATTCATTCATTTGGAATTGTAGTTTCCAAACATAGCCAAAGGAATTCTCACCCAATTTCTTTCTATTACCTTTACCTTGCTTCAATTGATTCGTACTATGTATTGTCACATCACCCAACAGATAGTTATATAAAAAAATATTACCTTGTCATGTTAATACCAAGAATGTTGCGTTGCAACTATTTACACATGTCAACCACATGTTCCAAGGATCAAAACATCATGTCTATTAATTAAAACCAACCTTTTCCAAGACTCACAACCATGTCACAATCAACTAATAGTCATTAATCATATTACTACAACTATCACCTACTTACACTCAAGCACATATCATCTCTCTCAACATATAATGTGTTAGTACGACTGTATTAAAACAAGATCATTCCTTCATGAAATCTTATAGACACAAACTCATATCATGCAACCAATCAAACATTAAAACAACAAATAGATGACATAATACACACCAAACACTCAAACACTGAATAGACAACATAATCAAACATTCAAGAACTAAGTAGACGACATAAGTAAACTCATACCTTAATGTATCTCAAGGGAGATTATCTTGTCTACAAAATCAATCTAGATTAGCATGATATAACTTCACAACACATCAACTCAAACATAAATAAGGTCACGATATCCATGATTGTAACTAGCTTAACATGTGCACATCATAAGCTCATAAACAATTGTTAATCATGCATAAAAATCACATATGTATAGTCAATCTAGATTAGTATGACATAATATCACAATGTATTAACTCATACCTGAATGAAATAACCATAATCATCTGCATAGGTCAATAAAAATTAGCACAAAGCATAATAACATCAAGACCACAATTGCAATGAGCATAATCATTGGGCATATGACCAAAATGCATACAACAATATGTTACTATCATTCATGACTATCCGATGAGCATGAATATGACCACACTGATGAACTAACATCTATCATGAATTTAACCACAACAACAATAGAATGACAAACATGTAAATAACCGTAATTCTTATAACAACCATTAACCAACATATCTGCATACCCACCATACAAACTTGTATGACGATCTTATTTTATCCTGATGTCTAGTAATGCAACCTCGCTTTGATGAGCTACATCTCCTACTTCATCTCAGCCATCACATTGGCATCATAACATACCAATAGCATCATGATGACACAAGACCACAACAATGACCACATGCACAATAACCTTCACCATGACAAAACATGCATAATAACATATATACACTGACATACATAATGAAAGCATATACAATCGACATGCATTCACGAACACCACATCCCAACAAAAACATCATCATATTCTACATGTCAACACAACTAAAACAATGAATACTACCATGCATACATAACAAACACATATACAACCTACATGCATGCATGACAATCCACATTCTACCCATCTAGTCCAAGTGTTGAACCATGCTCTGATGCCACTCCGTAACACCCTCCTCCCACATTTACCCAAGTTACCAACCTACCAGGTAAAGATGTGATGAAGAGTTCCTATGATATGATTCAACCTCCTATATCACCTTAAGGAAGTTAAATCGACAAACCAAAACCCTTAATGACTTCCCTATTGGGTGTTATAGGACCCTCAAGGGCTAAACCACCCTTCTGGGTGCTCATACCCTGAATTAAACCTATTTTTCTAGTTCCCTAATATCTCAAATGCTAGCACAACACTGCAGGATCTTTACTGAAACCCTCCAGTTGCATGCATGATGCCTACAAGGGAGATATTGTAGTATTTTACACCTAGTTTTATGCCTGCGGCCATGAGATTTAAGCCACTTTTTTAGGCTGAGAAATAGACCTCTGCCTGGAACTTAATGAAACTTTCCATAACCATGAATGACACAAGGACAAATCCTTCCATAAAAATTAAGATAAGAACTTGACCTAACAAGGCCTACCCATGACAGACATTCTGTCAAACATATCATGAACATGAAATCTACAAGTCATAAATACACATATGAACATAGGGGTCTCATACTTCTCTAAGATTTGTAAGGAAGCATTGTTGCCTTATCAAAAAAGTTTCATTATCATCTATTATGTCATATATTCATTTTACATTCATTTTCTAATCAAAATATGATCATATTAATACATCAAGTCTGTCATAAAACCATGCTTATAACTAGCATATAACCAACAAAAACAACAAGGATACAACAGCGATAAAAATCACATATGAACCAGTACATTTACACATGAAATACCAAGGAGAAATAGATATTATTAATGAATTCATAAGCCAACTAGGTCTAGGACTTCCATGAACTACCCAACCATAGATTGGGTTGAACCAAATATTTATTTTAGCCAATCATGATCATGCCATATTCCAAACATGAATGTGGGACTCAAAAAAACAAAACCAACCAGGGATTCCTCAATATTTACTGTATATCCCACTAAGGGATTCCTCAATATTTACTTTATATCCCACCAAGGGATTCCTAGGCCTGAACCCTCATCAATACAACCAGGCTTTACCACAATCCCCACCAGATCACTAGGACCTAAACAAACATGGATGCCTCCAGATCTCTCCACCTAAACCATGAGGAATTTGTTTGTCTCAACCTCTCAGCTTTACCATGTATCCCACCATTATCAGTCAAGTGATTCCTATGCCTACGAGGTCAACACCCTCTTGGATTTACCATGTATCCCACCATTACTAGTCAAGGGATTCCTAAGCCCAATCAAGGGTATTCACCTCTAAGTTTTACTGTGTATCCCATCCTAGGATTCCTAGGCTCAATTGAGTTGTTCACAACTAGGATTTACCATGTATCCCATCCCAATATTCTTAGACCTTTTGATTAATTCTGAGACAACGCCACTCAACTTCAAGTCCATCTAGAAATCTAGCTCAACCAAAACAAGAGATCTCCATCACACCATGGATATCCAGAAATGGCAAGGCAAGGTTGGAAACATTGTCACCTAGAAAACCCATGCCAATGACAGCAAGAGAACCAATAACACACATGCATGTACCATGCATGCCACATCTAGCAAGGAAATTGCACATGCAAATTGATATCTACAAGTAATCTCGTTGTATCTGCTTGACCCTTCCCTTCCTTGCTTGATCTTTTCTTCCCTTTTCCTTCTTTTTCATTCCTTAGATTTTCTTACTCCAATGCTAGAGTGCTCCAAGGATTCTCTAAGTGTCTAAGAGTATGAGAGAGAGAGAGTAAAGAGAGAGAGCTTCAAAACTGAACTAAAAAAAATGTATCATCTGATCCTAAAAATCCTTTTTATTAATGAGTGTTATCCGGGAATAGTGTCCACTTAGATGCTGCTATTCCCACTAAGAAGGGTGGCTATCTTAGAAACAAACAATCAAAGTCTACTACTGTTTCCTTTTATGAAAAGAGGCGAGAGGAGAACCAAGAGGGCCAACCTGAGTCTTGCGCTTGATTTTCTCTCCTTCTTGATAGAGTTTCGCTACTTCTTCTTTGTCTGCCCAGCTTCAAAAGAACCTATGGAATCACAACAACATACTACTATGCAAGAAACGAGGATCTAAATTCATAAATAATACAGGATTAGATGTGTATTAACCATATACATGCATATATAAACAAGTACACAAGAATATGGAAGGAAACAAGAATAGATTTATTCAGATGAAAAATAGCAAGAGGATTACAACCATTAGCTCTGACCCAGCATCATCCTCTGGCTAAGAAGCCCTTCTTCACCTCAAGCAAAGCTAAATCACCCAACACTGTGAATGTACACCAGAAAAGCAACAACACTTCTCTATAAGATACAAAATTCCAGCCTCTAGATCTTTGTGATAAGGGATCCATATATAGATTACTACAGAGAGGTGAGTAATCTTCTGGGATCTTGATTAGTGTCTTCTCTCTGATAGTTCTTGGTTCCACTTGGAGAATGATGACCTCTTACTCATCCCTGGTCGAAAATGGAGTGGCAAGTGTCAGAGGGGAAGTTTCTGGAAGATTCCATGATCTTCCACCCCGCATTTTTGTCTCTTCCATTTGCCCATTCCCGACCATCGCACCCTACAGAGGAGCAAATTAGTATGCATTGCACCTTGTACATTGGGAAGGTGATATGCATCGCACCCCCTGCATTGAATTTTCAGTATGGTCCAGTTTTGACCATTTATGAGCAGTTTTCAGTGGAGAACTTCTGGGAGATGATGTAATCAGTTGACCTTGTTCCTTTAGGCAGTGAAGCAACACTTTAGGGACTTAGGATCCCTCAGTTTATGGACATTTATGATTGGGATTGAAGTGCCCAAACAAGTCTATAACAGTTGCCCCCTAAAGCATGAGGTCGTTAATCTTTCTGATGTCGAGTGAAATGCTTTACTATGAGGATCTGAAGTTTTTCCGAGCTGGGAGGTGACTTGTAATAAGATACAATAAAATACATTATTTTGACAACATTTTTTCATGATCTAGCTGAGGCACGCATTCCCATGCTCAGCTTTATAAATTCATTTCCATGTACATAGGACAAACAATCGTCTGTGTGATAGAATGATGATATGGACACATCATCCTTTGATTTGGATGATCATTTGTTTGGAAATGATGTACACTTAATGTCTTTATATTCCTGAATATATCGCAGCCTGGATGGATGAAACTAGATCCGGGGTCTTCAAATCGTGTTCAATCTTCACTCGGAGTACAAGTCGATCCATGTGAAAAATGTTCTGGAGTCGAACATGGAAAGACATCGCCTGATTATCGGCCAATGATGTAAGCTGTTAACAGGTACGAGAGGAATCACCAATAATGACAATGACCCTCAAGGTACTACACTACAGTTTACGTGGTGTGAAAAAGGGACTTGGCGTCAAACACCACACAAAATCTCTCGGTCAAAGGCCATTGATGTAAACCTATCGCTGAGAGTGAGAAACTTGCCATTGAGGCATGCAATCTTCAAAGTACTGAAAGGGTTGTTCCTAAGTCGATTTCTTGGATAATGAGCTGATGTCGACAAGAAGCGACCCGTTGCAGGAGGGCCTTAAGGAATCCCACATCAACGACACGGAACGAAGCAAATGATTTTGGAGGTGAAAACAAACTAACGATACAGGGTTTAGGGTGGCAGTCATGAAGGAATGAATCATGAGTGTATGGCAGTGAGTGAGACACGGGTGAATTGTTTGAATGACGTCTCTTGAACATATCAGTGACACTGACGATGGATTGGTAGCGTTAACCCCAAATATAGATGGTGTGATGGACCAATGGTGATGACCAGTGAACGGAACAACCCAACCCGGCATGAATGCAGAAGGAAAATGACATGTTCAAGAGCGACTTGCTAACAATAAAGTTTCTTCAAGTTTTCTTCCCAATTTTCCACAGTCATTGCTGACCAGTACCTCTTTATTTTTGTCAAGCTTGAGGAGGATAACATATGCTTGTTCTATAATCCACCCTTTGGGCGAACCTGTTGCTATATTTTAGCGAGTCTAGCGACAGTGAAACTCGTTCTCGTCCATTTGGATGAGTTTGTCGCTATTTGGTTTTAACGAGTTTAACGACAAAGATAACTCGGTCTCTTTCAACTTTAGAGAGTATGAAAGAAATGGAAAGGAGACTCCAAAGATTCTTTTTCGTTGTATAATCCCTTAAGTCCGAAAAAGCGTAAAATAATGCAAAAGGGATGAATTTTCGATAGTTTTAATGAGCCGAACAAGACAAACGCTCGATCTTTTTGTGTAATAATCCTTCAGGTCCAAAAAGATTAAAATCTAGAGGAGGGATAACACTTACGATGCCTTTAATGAGCCGAAGAGGCCAATCGCTCGACAATCTTTTCATATTTTACGAGTCAGGTGAAAAGAGCTTAAAGAAGACTTGTTTTCAAGGAAAGAGTGATGGTTTCGGGTAGCAACTGATTCCAGGTAAGATTTGGAATTTTCCAATCACGGCAATGTCACAAGGATGGCTAACAAAATCACTCTTCACAGATGTTCCTCGAAGGGGTAAACAATCATGTGACGATGAATGATCAACTAAAAACAGAGTGGAGGTGATGGCGAGAACACGACCAAGGCTCAAAAGTTGGTGATAAGGCATTCACAATGGCTATTTACCATTTCATTTTTTAACGAGCTTGAATGTTGGGGGAAACATTTGCTCATGACTTATGTTTATTTTTTAACGAGCTTGAACTATGCGCTAAAACTGCTCGTGGAGAGTTTATTTTTTAACGAGCTTGAACTCTGCGACAACATTGCTCGCGATGATGGTCATTGAGTTTTTGATTCACCCTTAGCATTTCGTTCTTTCAAATATTGTACTACCTGTTCATTTGCTTCATCAAATCGATTAGAAATGAAAACACATGCTTGATAAATGAGTTAAAAAACACTAATATTTTACTTGAATTACATGCATAGTAAATTAAAAGTGGCTTTTACCTCTCATTTTACCATTTCATTTGAATTTGGTTTTTTGGAGATCTCGAGGTACTTTTCCCCCTAATTTTCACCAGCGGATTCCAGGAGATTCTGTGGACGGTTCTCGATGCCATTCGGACTAGGTAAGAGCTAAACTTATGCGCTTTCATTACATGCCTTCCATTTTGGATTTTGAGCTTATTTTCTTGTCCTGCTGAGCCCCTGGGGTTTGAAGAACTTGCCCTAGGACCATCGCACCCTTCCTTAGTTGAAAAGTGCGATGCATACTGATCTCTCCATTGACTAGTCAGTATACATCGCTCCTAGTACACTTGCTAGGGTGTGATGGACACAGGGAGGAAATTTTTTGCATAGTTTCCTCATGAAATTTTTCCCTGTTTTCACCAAATGAAGATCCTGACTCTTCCCTTGTTTGTTTTTCAGAGATTCATCGGAGAAAAATGGTTGTTACATGGTGAGAACGCAAGCATGAAGAAGAGGATGTTGTTGCTTTACATGATCTGGGCACAGTAGCTGCATTACGGAACTGTGGCCTACTGAAGTTTTTCCATATCTCTAGCATGAGGCAACAAATCAATTTGTTGCAATATTTCCTGAATGCCTAGGATCCTATCAACGAGGTATTCTAGATTAGGGGAAAATCAATCCCCTTGACAGTGGTGGACATCTATTTTCTGACCGGTTTATCGAGGCATGGTACCCCTCTCTCATTATCAGGCTCCACCCGTGGGGGTGAGTCCGTGAGGGAGTACATTCACCGAAATTGCAGAGAGGGATCTCAGCCAAGTACGGACGGCAAGATCAATATCCGATATGTCACTGATTGGCCCTTGCATACCATTCTGTTTACTTTTTCTAGACTGGCTAGTAGTTCTGCTCTTCATATAGCCAACAGATCTTATATGCAGTATTCTTTGGAATGCCTTGAACTGAAGGTGTTTAATTGGTGTGATGCAGTGCTTTCTATGATGAAAGAACAATTGACCAAGGTGAAGAGCAGTAGATCCAAGAACTTTGGTTATGGTTCTATTTTGACCACTTTCGCCTTGGAGAGAATCCCACTGATGCAGCCACAGTACATTTCACTTGGCCTACCTCCACCAACCAAACCACGGATGCAGAGATGGGTCGATTTCATGTCTCAGTAGGTTGGTTAGCCCCAGATTTCTTTTTCTGAGACCTTCTTCGAGTGGTTTGACCATTAACAGATGGTTTATGCCAGGTTTCCATATGCTGGTATGGATTTCCGAGGTGATCTGGATTTGGTGCTGTCGGTTGGTGAGCGGTGGGGTGCCATGGGTAATTTCTTCGACCATATCTCTGTTCATCGCTCTTTATAATGTTCTTATATTCTTATGACCAATACTAATCAAAACTCATGTGCTCATGCATATGTGGGACTAGTTCGATCAGCAGTACACCACAGAGACCCAGCGGCCGCTCCAGTAGGAGAGGCTGTTGGGAGGGCCATCCTTCGCAACCTTGATGTGGTCGAGACTCTTTCGGCACTACAGGACCAGATCGAGGGCCTTACTCTTGGTATCCCAGATGTGAGGACCGATGAGTTGCCTTTACGGTTGCAGCGACATACCACTGGAGTGCCGAGTCGATGGACTAGGCTCTTACGCATGATTGCACAGGCGGTGACTTGTTATCACCAGCATCATTAGACTAGGGTTCCCCCTAGCATTTTTGAGTTTTGGGTCATTTGACCAATTTTTTCTTGGTTACAGAACATTATGTATAGACTATAAATAGTTATGAAATATATTTTTGATTTTCGGAGCTTTATGTTGGTTCAGTTACATAATCCTACTGCATATATTGATGTGATGCTTCTTTTTATAAATGTCACAAATGGGTCTGCCAATGAGTCTGTTAATGTGTTTAAACTTCTGGAAATATGTTGATATTGGATGAAATCGAACTGTCTTTCCAAAAATTTGACCCTTAGGAACATGTGATAGATCGCTGGATTTTGTACAGAATAGATGTCGGTGAGTTGTAGAATGAAAAGTTGTGAGTCTAGCCTGACGACAAGTCAGCATATCCCATGTGTGATGGCATCAGAAAGGAGTTCTATCAAAGTGTTGTACTCAGTGATATTGTTCATAGCCCGACCAATACACACTCCTTTGAAACTTACTAATTCACTGTTGGGATTGAAAATGGCCCATGCCGCAGAAGACAGGTTCTGCGAACTACGACTTGCTCTGTCAGCATATCCAATGAATGATTCCAGTAGGTTTGACATCTGCAACGAATGTAAAAATTGGATTACTTAACCAAATTAAATTCTCTTGGCGAAAACAAAAATGTAACAAAAGCACGAGGACTACTATGCTAGATCAAGCATAGTAACACTTGAGGTACAACCCGTTGCGAGGTTGCGCCAGTGGAATCCCATCATAGTCAATCAATTTGTAGGCTCCTTTTGCTAATACTCATTTAACAATATAGGGACCCATCCATAACAATTTGAATTTCCCTACTCCCAATTTATCGGATCCCTGGTCGTAAAGTAAGACCAGGTCACCTTCTGAGAAGACACGAGGTTTGAAATTCTCGTCAAACTGTGCTTTGACTCGCTTCTTATGAGCTTCGTTAACCGAAGCTTCATCACAACAGGTTTCATCCAAATGGATTAGTTCCAAGAAACGAGCCTCTTCTTCTGAGGTTCCAGGGAGAAGGTCGACTGCGAGTTTGAGGGATGAGATTTCACATTAAACCGGTAAGATTGCTTCCATACCGTACACCAATTGAAAAGGTGTGAATCCGGTTGCATTTCTTACCGATGTTCGGTATGCCCACAAGGTCGAGTATAGGATTAGGTGCCAATCCTGTTTGTGGACTCCGATCATCCTTTGCAGCATGCGCTTTAGGACTTTGTTGATTGCTTCAACTTGTCCGTTAGCTTGCAGATAGTACGGAGTAGAGTTGTCGTGGGACAGTCCTAATTTGGCAGCCAACTCAACCATCATGTGATTGCGAAAATCTGATCCATGATCTGTGGCTATGGCCTGTGGAATGCCGAATCTAGAGACTACGTCATTGAAAAAGAAAAGGGCAGTCGTTTCGTCGTCGTTATTTAATGTAGGCATCGCCTCGACCCATTTGGTAAAATAGTCCACCGCGACTATTATGTGCCCATGCCCCCCAGTCGAGGTGGGGTTACATGTCATGAAATCTATGCCCCATTTGGCGAATGGCCGAACAGCTACTACTGGTTGCAGCGGTGCGGGTGGTCTTCTGGTTTTGCTATCGAAAATTTGGCAAGCATGACAACTTCTAACTACGGTTATGCAATCTTTGAACATTGTTGGCCAGAAGTATCCTACTTGTAAAAAAATTTGCGCAGTAGCATAACCAGATTGATGCCCCCCACATGCACCTGAATGGCAGTCATTCAGGACCTTTTCGGCCTCCTCAAGGGTGAGGCACCTCCGTAGAACTGTATCGATACCGCGACGATAAAGAGTATCACCAACGATCACGTAGTCTTTTGCTTGGTATCGAATACGTCGTTGTTCGGAGCGTGAGGTATTAGACCTATACGTTTGTGTCTGGAGATAAATGATTATATCTTTGTACCACAAATCGCTCAAAGATATTCGAAACAAATTTTCATCCACGATTTCTTCTTCGGATGTTGCATCGTTGGACGACGATGGGAGATCGCATAGTAACTCTACGAATACCAGGGCTTTCTTTGATTTGGATTTTTTGAATTCCAAATCAAACTCTTGTAGAATTGCTATCCATTTTGAATATTTGTCCCCCAGCAACTATTGCGACAACATATAAGTCATGGGGTTGCAATCTGATAAAATGGTAGTTTTCCTGAAGAGGACGTAGTGCCGAAATCTCTGTATCGCTTGAACAGCGACGAGGGCAAGCTTTTCAACGTAGGAGTATTTCATTTCCGTATCATTTAAGTTTCGGTTTAAATAATATATAGGATGTTCAATTCCATTGTCTTATTGAACTAAAACCATTGCTATGGTCGTATCTGCTGCAACCAGATACAGGTTAAAGTCTTTTTTATAATCAGGAGCATACATTAATGACGCTTGTATTAGAGATTTCTTTAAAGCATCAAAGGAAGCTTGCACGACCTGGTCCCAAACGAAGGGTACTTCCTTTTTCAAAAGAAGAGTATAACCTTTAGCTAGTTCGATGTAATTTGGAATGAACCTCCTGAGGAAATTTACTTTCCCTTGGAGTTTCTGAATCTGAAGCAGGTTTGAAGGTGGAGGCAAGTCGATGATTTCTTGAACCTTGCAAGGGTTGAGATGAATCCCATCCTTTGAGACAACGAAGCCAAGTAGACGACCAGAACTGACACAAAACACACATTTGTGCGGATTCAATCTTGTCTTGTAGTGTCGGCAATGTAGAAATATTGCTCTCAAATGGTGCGGATGATCGGTCCGCTTTCTCGAATGAGCTGGGAGATCATCGAGATAAGGTTGAACGATGTTTTTGATGTCATGGAAAGCATAGTTCACTACTCTCTGAAAAGTTGCCCCTGCGTTCTTCAAACCAAAGGGTATCTTGCGATATGCGAATGTGCCTTATGGACAAATGAATGCAGTCTTTGACTAGTCCTATGGGCGGCTATTTATTTGATTATACCTGGAAAATCCATCCACGAATGAAAAGATTTCACATTCGATGCATTCATCAACTATCTGGTCGATAAAGGGTGTAGGGTAGTTGTCCTTCGGACAAGCTTGATTTACATCCCTATAATTGACGCACACTCTAATCGTTCCTTGTTTTTTCATCACAGGAACAATATTCGATACCCAATCGGTTAGAGGAACGGGGTAAATGAAACCAGCATGGAGGAGTTTCTCAACTTCCACCTTGATGGCAACGGCTTTCTTGGGGTGCACCTATCTTAGCCGCTGTCGTACCGGTTTGACATCTGGATACATCTTAATTTCGTGTTCAACTATGCTCGAGTCAATACCTGGCATTTCATTGTATGACCAAGCAAAGACATCTCTAAACTCGTGAAAGAGAGTCCTATATTTTCCAGTTCAGAAGAAGAACAAGATTTGCCGACATGAATGTTCTCTACAACATCTGTTTTGGTCGAGAAATTTATGGCAATAGTCTCTTCGATATTGGATAGGTTTCTCTCAGAATCCACCGTGTTTATAGTATTCGTCAGAAAGTCAAACACTGAAGGATGGTGTAGGTCGTCGGGGTTATTTTCTTTCCAATTTAGAAGATGGGAACGATGGTGGTAATCTTCCCATAGCGCCCCATCAATCATCATCGATTGAATGATTCCTTCGTCTGTAGAGTGTACTTGTGACCAAGGATCTGAAAGGGTGCCATATTCCTTAGACCTATCTATCCAAACACTCAAGGAATGTTGACGCGGGTTTTCCTCCCATGCTGAGAACATTGATTGCTATAAAATTTCCAGTGGGGTTAGAGGCAAAACTTGCGAATGATCCATTTTTATATCATTTTCTGACATCTTTTGAATGGAAGATATCATATTACAGGTTCCTACATTAGCCACTTCCACCAAACTCGTAGGAGGTGGTCGGGTAAAATTTTCCATTAATGTAGGGTCTTTTAGTAGTCCTACTCTGATATTATGAAGCATGTTAGGGCTCCCATGGATCATCAGAATGCTTCATGTAACTTGCGAACAGTTGGGGAGAAAATTTTGTTGGTCGATGATTGTAATTCCTCCTTGGGAAGGAAATGCAATTTTCCTAAAGTAGGTCGACACAACAAATGCCATGGCATATAGCTAAGGTCTTCCCAGTAGGATGTTGTAATCAAGATTCCCGTTGATGACTTCAACATCGATTTCTACTGTTTTTCCCCCCAGTTCTACTTGCAAGTTACTTAGTATCCCATACGAGGTGTATGTTCATCCATCAAATGCTTTCAATGTCATTGATGATCGCGACAAGGACAGAGACCCTAGAGTTTTCCAGCAACTCATCGACATGATACATGTGGATGCCCCCTCATCAATAATTGTTCTATGAATAGTTTTGTTGAGAGCTTTCACCTGAATGAGGAAAGCTAGTTGAGCTGGTAACTGAGGGTCATATCCTTTATGATTAAAAGATACAAGATTGGAATCCGTTGGGTCAATCCCACCTATTGCTGATAATAAATCCTGCTTTTGGGAGGGGCAACTTTGCAGTACTTCAAGAGTCGACATCGGGGATGGCGATTGAGCTAAATCCTCCACTATATTATAGTGTTGTGTTGCTCGAGAACAAGGATTAAATGTCGATTTGTGTACTACTCCCTTTGGCGGTTTTATTGTTAATTCAGGAATGATGGGTGGCATGACTTCTGTTGAAGTCATTGTTGAACTACTAGGTTGATCGTTATCCTTGTTGTTCAACATCTGTGGATTCCCGTAATATTTACTCCTTGTCATTATTAGAGCATCATTCAGTTGCTTCTGTT